>VYZV01035758.1:49607-95605 GCA_013401275.1 Pandion haliaetus | reverse complement strand
CGGGGCGGCCCCCGCCGGGACCCGGTGCCGGTCACGAGGCGCTGGCGGCCGCGGAACGCGCGGGCTGAGCTTCGGCGCGGAGCGGTTGTTCTCCTCCGCGGCCGCGGTGTGGAGCGCGGGATCCTCCCGACCTTCCTGCCCGGGCCAAGCCCGCGCTCCCTAAAGCGGCAGGGAGTAGGGCAGCGTGGAGCAGAACGCTCTAAGAGTTCGTCACGCTTCGCCCGGTTTGCTTTCCTCGGCGTTCTCGCCGCAGGAGCTTCTCGGCGTGGTGAGGCTGAGAGGAAGGGCTGCGCCCTTCCTTGTGCTCCCTTCTGCCGCGAAGGGAGGAGTGCCAGGGCCCAGCTGTCGGTGCTCGAAGCGTCTGGCAAGTCCTTGCCACTGCGGCGGGCGTAAGGCCTGATCTGTCCGAGCTCTTCCCTTTGTCGGGCTAGTGCTTTGCTAGGCGAGTTTGGAAGTGAACCGCAGAAACAGGCAACCCCGTGCTACTCGTGTTTTTCCCTGGCCTGCTTGAATTAAATTGAAGCATCACCAGCACCGTGGCCACTACCGCTTGCCTCTGGAGACCGCTCAGTACGCTAAGGAATCTCACTGGCTTTGATTGTCATTTATACAAAACGGTCTCGCGTTGCTTTGCTCTCAGAGGTTGCAGCAGTGTTGTCCGCTGTTTTTCTTAGCCCATTAGCTACCTTTTCAGAGCCTGGCTCGGGGATGGTATGTGTGCGTGTGGTCCAGGACGGGCAGACGCCCTCGTCACCCTCACTGCTCTTTAGAGGGGCACCAAGGGGAGTTACACGTACCTAGAAAGGGTCTTCAGGTCTCGAGCAGCAGTTGCTGCAGAGCGTCAAGTGTTTAGTTGTGCATCTGTTCGATTTACTCTGCATCTGCTCGTGCTCCACCGCAAACCTGTCTGATCCAGGTACACAACTAAGCACGTGCCGGTAAACTTTTTACCCCCTACTCTCTCTCATGCAAGTTTGAAGGCGCTGCGCTGGGCAGTGGGCGTCTCCTGAGGAACTTCCATTGTGCCCCAGTATTCAGGAACATCTACAGAATTAAGAGGAAAGGTATTTTGCTACTGATGTGGTGAACGGCCCTACTGTTTCCTATCTGCTTTTACCTGACGTGGGCTTCTCAAAATTGCTTCCCCCTCCTGGCTCCTGCCACCTTTGTTCCATGTCACCTTCACCTGTGTTGTATTAAAAGCTTTGCACACTCCTCCGTACTCTTCCCAGCATTATTCCAGGGAAGCAGAGAGTACTCGGTCTGCTGTGGCATTTCTAAATACACAGGAGTTGAGGGCGTGGATTGCAGCAAGGAAACGTGTTACCGTATGTGGTGGTGGCATGGCAGCCTCTTGTAGCGCTCAGCACTGAATTGTCTTGGTTTGTATTTCTTAAGAGAGCCTTTAGACCTATTCTACGTTCGTGAGAGTTTGCTTCCCACTTAAATGAGCTTTAATCGTCCAAAAGGCAAACGACGAAAGCCATAAGCTGTCCCCGATGCGTGGCAGAGATGCCCGTATGTACAGTAAACCAGGTAGGTGTGAAATGGCAAGTGTGGGTCTTCGCCGTAACTGTGGGAGCGCCGTTAGCCTGCGTAGCTGAAAGCAGAGTGGAGAGCACACGCACGAGCAACTACTGCTTACAGCCAAGTGTAATAGAAACTTTCTGTTTAAAAACGAGGAGCAAAATAGATTGCTGTTGAAAACTGCTACGTAAGGATAAACACGTGAAGGTAGCATAAAATTGCGCTCTTGCTACATGAGTGGTACTGTATTAAACCAGTAGTGCTGTATTATCTTCCTGCCTTTTCCGTACTGTATAATGCCCTTGTATTGGGCTATACACAGTCGCTGAAAATGCCATGAATCTTAAGTCTGAATTCTTAGCACACTCCGCTTATTCCAGTGTTTCCTATAGAATGTAAACTTGGGGTGAAAGTCCGAGGTACGTAACACGCACGGCGATGGCTGTTCCCCGCACACAAAGCTGTGAGCCAGCCACTGCACATCCGTGTTAAGTGTGTGGCGCTGACAGGTCCCGAGAGCCACATTCTGCAAAAAGCGTCTTTCTTCCAGCTTAATAATTTGGTTTGCTTAATCCTTATTAACTGGTAATATTGAAAAGCCTGCATGTTCTCAAGCACCAAAAATAGTATGTCCTTAGAAAGAAGCACCGCAATAGCAAAGCAGTTGTATTTCGCTAAACAATTTAATTCACTGCTATGTAACAGATTACCAGTACGATGCTATCTTCTCATTTCTGTGGGTCACTGAAGCTCTGTTTTCCTAGCTTTTAGTAAAAGCTCCAATAATAAAAAAGCTTTAATGAAACAACATGGATGGGAACTACAAGCACTTAATGGCTTGACTGCATGATCTACCAATAATTGGCAGAGATAAAAGACTGTATGTGGGGTGAGTGGGTGTAAATTAATTCTGCTTTTTTGGAGTAGGCTCTAGATCCTTAGCAGTTGCTTGCAAATAGTCACTCTAGGCTTTGATCTGGCCAGGATATTTTGTCACTTTTGAAGAGCACTGCTGGAAAGAGAGTGGTACAGTTGTCCTCCACGCATGCTGTGCATCAGTGCAGCCGTCCGTCCCTCTGTCAGGACGGGAGCGAGCTGTTGGGACGTGCCTGTCGATTCGGCTGGATTTGTGTTGGAGTGCCTGCCAAAGTCTCTCTAGAGTTCTGGGTTGCGGCATTGAGACGCCAGAGCTTTCAGCAAAAATCCCTGGAAAAAGGGGTCCTGGACATCATGCTGAAGCCCCTCAGAGCTGTTACCATATTCTTCTCCATATCAGGTGCTGGGAGGGATAGACTCGGGGCTTTTTTTTCCATGCTTATTTTTGTAGGCTAGAAATTGAGCTTCTGCCTAGCTGTGAGGGTTCTGACAACCTGGTAATTAATGGAACTGCGACATGAAAGTGTTGAGCAGTGAGCAGACGATAGGGAAGAGATACTTGGGTAATAACTCCATCCCAGTTCAAAAATGCAATTTCTCTCTTGTACCTCAAGTGCTGTTAGGCTCTGAATTATCCTGGATTCTCTCTAGCTATTGTGCAAAGAACAAAGCCCTAACTGAAGCCCAAGCTGGTTGCTTAAATGTAGATGCTGTGGATACTCATTGAGGGGGGGGTACCACCACCACACCCTCCCAACCCCCCAGCGACTTTGGACGCACGTGGATGAATCTGGGCACCTGCAAGTCGCTCTGATGGAGGTTGGCAGGTTTTGGCGCTTTCGCACACGTCCTGTCCTGTCCTGAGCACATCCAGTGACGCTGTAATCCCGGCGTCCCCCGAGATGTGAGAATTCTTCCATTGCCTTAGCGCTGAAGCGATGGATGTGACCCTGGCAGTGCTTCTGCCCGTGCCAGCCTTCAGTCAGAGGTGGCGACATTTCACTGCTGGGTATAGCCTTGGGAACGCTTTCTTCCAGAATAAATGGTCTTTGCAGGTTAAGTTTTTCTTGTAGAAGAGAATAGTTCAGTTGGAAGAGACCTGCAACGGTTGTCGTGTCCAACTGCCAGCGGGCAATGGGCGTTTCATCTTCCTGTTCTTGGTTCATCTAAAGTTTGATGGTGGCAAAAATGAAGTAAGTACACTAAAAAGTCAGCGTTTGCTTGATTCCATGTTTACCAGGAAGCTGATTCTAGGTAATCAGAGCAGTGTTTGCAGAACTTGCATCCCTCTTAAGTCTCCAGCAGTACATGTTTTCAGCCTTGCAACGGGGCAAAACCAGCGGCAGTTAAGTAAAAGGGACATTTTAGGTTTCCAAATGTTGTTTTGAAATCCTCTGCTCTTCTTAGTACAGTAATTTTAAAACATTCAAGTTTTCATCTTAAAAAGAAAATTTCATCCTTCAGTAGTACCTGTGTTTTGTGAAAAAAGCTGTATTTAACCAGAGGGGAACCGTGTGGCAATAGAAGAGGCAGTCAGTGTGATTTCCTGCATGTAAAATACCTTGTCAAACTGTTTTCAGGTGTTGGCTATACTCAGCTTTCAATGCTGGGGAATCCTTTTTACGCAAGCCGTTTCAGACTTGGAGTCAGTAAATGCTGTCAGCACTGTGTTATCGCAGCCACCTCCCCTTGGAATTTGTACCCTCAACCCTACACTGGATCCTCCTCCCTCAGTGCCTTATAGCCTGAGACCAGCAGATTCTTCTTCAGCTTTATGTATATGCTGTATTTCACAAAATTCTCACATGCATAGTGTGTTTTGCCGCATAGCTTGTGTTTCATGAAGCATCACTTTTCAAAGGATACCTCATCTATTCAAAGCTAGTGAGGAATTAGCAAAGGTCCTTCGACAGCTTGTTCCAACAAAAATAATTTCACTGCCTTTTGTTGCCCTTTCCCTGCTCAGTTAATATTAATTTAAATGGCTGGCCTCAGTTTCTGTCTACTGTTTTTTTTGTCACGGTTGCTGAGCTTTTCTGTAGCAGAGATTTTGAGTACCCAGTATCCTCCTTCCAAAATTAAGATACTTGCACACTTTAATAAAATCACTTCCCATATGTATTTTTGAAAAATGAAAACATTGGAACTATTTGATGTCTCTCGTTCTAAGTCGTTTTCTTCAGTTCTGGAATACTTTTCCTCTCTTCTCTACAGTTTTCTAGTTTCTGCCTGGTATGAGGCAAAAATTTATTTAGTTTGGTGTCAGTCCTTTTGACAGTATGTTTATATAGTGAGCTTTTAATCTACTATTGCTGCTGCTGTTTTTTTTCCAGAGCCCTCTCCAGAGAGGGAACTTCTGCGTGTTCTTCATAGTAGTCCAAAAAGCAAGGGTTTTTTTTTTTTAAGACCTGTCATTGCTCAAGATTCTGGTTGCCTCTTCTGAAGAAATGTGTTACAAGAGAATAAATTTGGCAGCGGCACGCTGTCACTTCCATGAATGTGGCTAGCTGTAGGCGACAGATCCCTCTCTGCCCGTGCGAATGGGCGCAGTGCTCTGGGAGGGAATACGCCTTTCCTGCTGCACAGAAAGACTTGCAGAGTTTCATTCAATATTTGCAAGTTAATTCTTCTCCCCTCCTGGCTTGGCCACGCTCGTGGCTGCACGCGGGAGGCAGAAGGGTGGTCTCCGCAGCCCCGACCACCGCTGCCCCTCCAGCAAATGCTCGAGGAAGGCGGGTGGGACGTGATGTGAGCACAGAACGCGCTTTCCGAACTCCCTCCTGAACTCTCCCAGCTCGCGGCAGCTTGCAGGTTAAGGGCTCTCCGTTAGAAGATGTGTTTCTGTCGTTATGCCTCGTGGTTTCTATAAATCTCTAGTGCATAAAGGTGGAGTTGTCCAATGACTTTTTGAATACGCTAATGCTTTATCCTAAGCGGTGGCAATAATACCGACACCTAACGCTGTTGGGGAGGGTGGCAAGGCAGCATCGGAAGGACGAGTGCTTCCTCTTACTGTAAATTTGCTGTCAATGACGTCTGTGCTGCCCGAGAGCTTTTGAGTTAATGGGAAACGGTGAGTAGCTGATCCCATTCGTCTTCTCAATAGGATCTATGACTTCTTTATAAAACTTTAATATCTCCCCAAAATTGCCTTTGACATGAAAGAGCCCAGTTTCTTAATCTAGGTTCCTTAACTCTTTCTACTTCTCCTGTGCCCTTTTGAAGTGGGTGATGGGAACCAGTCCCAAATGGCAGAACAAGGGTGTTGGATCTCCTCCTGATTTCTCTCGGTTGTGCTCCCCTCCGCGAGCAGAGCTGATGTTCTCCAGAGCTCCCCAGAAAGGCACAGCCACCTCTGTTCCTGAGCGGTGATAGCCAATATTGGACTGGTTACTGCACGTACACAGCTGATGCTGTTTTTTTTCTCCTGCGTGATTTTACTCTCCTTTGGCTTTTGATCCCCCAGCATGGCGAGATTTCTTTGTGATGCTCTGAAGTCAGTTCTGCTTTTTCTATCCTCAGCAAACCTTATTGCTTTATTATCGATCCCCCTTTCCAGATCATTGGCGCACACAACACACATTTCTGCACGACTCTGCAGGTAACAGCCTCTCGCTGTGAAAGCTGACGGTTTCCCTCTGCCTTTCATCTCAGCTGCTACCAGACAAACGGGCTGGCCTCTGGCTGAGATTGAAGCAGCTCTGCCTCACGGCCGTGAAGTTTTTTTGCCCACGGTCCGTTACCAGCAGTTGTGCGGACTCGGTCAGAGAACGCCTGCCGAGGGACTGTGCCAGACCTGCAGCGACCCTGCCGCACCTTTACCGGTGCCTGCTCCGGTCTTTGGTCTGGCTCCGTCACGAGCAATGGACCGGACAACGGGAAACAGCCAGTCTGTAGTTTTTAGGGTCTCCTTTGGGCCCCTTTTTACAATAGTGAAGCTTTTGCCACCTGGCACCCTCCCGAGAGCGAGGCGGTCGGGCCGGCTGGTGGGTCAGGTCCAGGTGTGCGTCCTGCCGTGCTGTAACCCCTGCTCCATGGGACGGTGGCCGGAGGGCAGCTGTGTCCTCCCGCTGGGGTCTGTGCCCGAGGCAGGGGACGCAGGCAAAGCCGAGAGCCCAAGCTCACACGAGCCCCAGATCTCTTAATCTGGGAATAGAATGAAAGTACATCTAGAAGGGCACAATGCAGAATGACTGTACGGAATGATTGAGGATGGAAACATTCTGGATGTTCAGCCCTCCTTCCCATCATGATTAAGGACAGTTAATTGCTGTAAGGCCACTTAGATATTTGCTTTCCAATTTAATTTTGAAATGCTCTGCTGCCCTGTAGTCACAAGAAGAAACTGCTAACTGTTTTGGGTAGCACTGGATTATGACTTAACGGAAGATTAACACCTTGTTAATCTGTACAGTAAAAAGTCTGTGCTGCAATACAGAACCTTGTGTGGTTCATAAGAGGCAGCAAGCCTGGGTTTTTTACTGCCATAGTTTTTAGTTTATTCTTTTAGTCCCACAGTATTAGTCAGCTTATGCCGGTTATATGCTCTATTTTTTCCACTTAACTTTTGAGGTTGCACTGTGTCTATCAACTTGTTTTAGTTGTAGGCTGCTTTCATTAAGCTGGTGTCTAAACTCATGTTCTTCCATTTGTTGTTCACATGTAGCATCCTTTTTTTTGCTTACTTATCTAGTGATTCATGTATTTGAAGCTGACACTTGAAAAAAGATGGATGGAAGCATACAAAAAAAAAAAAATCTTCTGTTGTGCACCTTTGTGTTGATCTGTTGCGAATCGGATGCTGGTTCAGTTCTTCTTGCTACGTACGTTAATTGCACAGTGTGTTTGCCTGGACTGTGTGTTTTCTTACAGTTGCATTGAAAACTAAAAGGAAAAAAACATTCCTTTTTATGTCAGTCATGCAGGTTGTTTTCTGCTCCAAAGAGCAAGTCATCCTGTCCTTGATTCATAGTGGGTCTCATCCAAGAAATTGGTATATAGTCTCAGGTGCTATTGTAATAACAGCAGAAAAAAAAAATCATTGAAAACTACTTATGTCTTAAAAATGCTAAAACCAGGAACACCTGTTCCTCGTGGTACCTATATCTAAAAGTTGCTTTCCTTGTGTATCTGGCAATTTATGAATCAGCTTCCCAGTCACCGCGGTTGGCTGCTAGTTTCTCCTGTTGTTCACCTGGGTCTTGCCAAGTGCCACGCTTCTCTTCGGAAGACGAGAGGAACTGCACACCTCTGTCGTGCAACGTGTCTTTGTAACTGCTGTCCCTAGCGAAGGGAACCCGCGGTGTGTCCTCTCCTACTGTGCCCCCGGCCCTGCCTTGGGCTGTGCCGCCGGTCATGGCAGGACGACGCGCTCGTGATCCTCACGGGGGTGCAGCCTCTGCGGGGGGTGCGGTGCTTTGGGGAGATTCAGGACAAATTTGTTAATGACTGCTTGACAATTACATACTCAGAGAACTGTAACCATTGGTAGCCAAGTTTGGATGCCTAACATAGCTCTCTGAGGCCAGGGCATATTTCAGTTGTTCACTTTCTCCTGATTTCTCAACCAGAGAATGCAACGTTTTAAGGGAAATGTTGTTGTGCTTGAGTAAATCAAGGAGTCATGTTTGTTACTGGATTAAAGAGTGCCTTATTTTGAAACCTCGGGGAGCACATTTTCCTCCTGCCTCTTTGATCCTTTTCCCTTTAACTCCTTCACAATCGCCTTATTCCACTTCTCTGGTTTCCACAGTGGTGGAACTCCTGACTTTACGCCTGCAACAGTGCAGTGCCGGTAATGTTGCCGGGACCATCCATGGGAACAGAGCTGGAGAAGCACAGTGCGCCTTCCCCGTGGAGGGAACAAGCATTTCTTGCTGCATGTAGGGACTTGCAGAATTTCAGTAAATATTTGCAAATTCTTCCTCCTCCTTCGTGGCATAGCATAGCTCCTCGGGAGGGGAAGCATGGTTCAAAGGTGGTGTTGGCTTGAGCAGTGTGAGAGGAACGAGAGGAAGTGGCCTCAAGTTGTGGCAGGGGAGGTTTAGATTGGGTATTAGGAAAAATTTCTTTACTGGAAGGGTTGTTAGGTGTTGGAACAGGCTGCCCAGGGAAGTGGTTGAGTCACCATCGCTGGAGGTATTCAAAAAGCGTGTAGACAAGGCACTGCAGGACATGGTTTAGTGGGCATGGTTGACGGCTGGACTTGATCTTAAAGGTCTTTTCCAACCTAAATGATTCTATGATACTATGAGAGACGTGGAAGTTCTTTCATTGTTGTGCTGCTATCCCTCCGGTCTGTAAACCGAGGGGAGTGTCTTGCCAGCTTCTCTGAGATAGCAGTGGAGGCAAATTAGAGCAGAACCTGTGCAGATACGTAACACGAAAGCTTGAAATACGTTGCCAGTGATTGTAGATGCCAGGTTATAAAACTGAATATGGACATTTTTTTCCATAAAAAGAAGAGGATAGTAGAGGAAGTTGTCCTGAATAAACTGGAGCAGCAGCGAGACATGCCTAGCAGATCAGCATGGATAAGTCGCAAATTCTGACAAGTCCTGTGTCCCTGAGGATGTCAGTGGGGACGGTGACACAGGCTCGGCAGAGTTCAAGTGGTTGTACAAGTGCCTGCGAGGAGCTAGGCACGTGGCTCAGTGCGGGGATGCGACGCTGGGTGAGAGCTGGGAGCTGATGGGGTTTGTCACCTACCCCTGTTCAGCGTGTCTGGGAGCAGGAAAAGTGCGGATCGTCCCAAGGGCATGTTCACAAGGGTCCAGGCTCTTCTTCTCCTGGTTCCACTGAGGTGAGGCAGCTGAAATAGAACGGGTGCAGGAAAGTTGTACTTTTATGGTTATATTTTAAGGTCATCTTTCTGCTCTATTAACAAAGGCTTCTTGATAAATGCTCTTGGAAACAGGGTCAGGTATTTGTAGCTGTTTTGAGTTTTCTATCCTTTTTTCTACGGGAGAAGTTAGCCAGTAGCACAGGCAGATATCTGGGGAACCTTGGGCTTCTATTTTTGTAGATTTATATTTATAAGTGGTCTATATAAATCTTCTGGGAAGAGTCAGTCTCATCTTGCCCACAACTCAAACTCTGATCTTGTCTTTGAATAGATTTAGCTGCACTGTTTTCCTGGGATTTTTTCCTGTGTAAGGGCAGCATTTAACCCTGGGTGAGCAATGGCAGAAGACACAACACTGGGAGGATCTGAAAGATGAGGCTGAAGGGGGAGAGAGTGCAGATTTCACCTCTCAGTAGGACTCTTTTGAATCTTGTTAGCAGCAGAGATGTGTGAAGTCTTCATTCCTGCCGACCAGCGTGTTACTCCCAGCTCTCACCGCGTGGTCTGTTTGACTTCCACTACCCGCCGCCTGCCAGCCCAAATTTGTTCCAGCCCAGAGAGTGCCGGTTTAGGAAGACTTGGCTGGAGCAGCTGATCTCAGGTGCAGGCTAGTGCAGGGCTGTGGGAAGTAACGGAGAGCGGAGAAGGCTCTCCCCAGTGCTGCCAGCACGGTGCTTCCCCTGCCCCGGCACTGAACGCTGCTGCCGAGCAGGGAGAGGATGAAGCCTTGGCCGAGAGGTGGGGGAAGAGTCTGATGGAGCTGGGACTGAGAGGCTGCGGGGGCTTGTGCTGCAGCTGGCAACCCCGCGGGAAGGAAAGCGGGACCGAGAGCAGGGGAGTAAAGCAGGAGCTGGGAGAGGGTGAAGGAGGAGACGCGCGGGCTGGGAGGATGCGTCAGTGAGGCTTCGGGAGCTGGCGGAGTGTAAAGAGGGAGTGTGAGCCACTTTGGGAGGAGCGGAGGCGGTCAGAGGATGCAGCGGATGGGAGCTGTGGGTGCTCCTGGGGAGAGCTCCTGGGATTAGGTGGCAGTGGGAGTCTGGAGCTTCCCAGCGTAGGGGGGGACGAGAACTCGGATGGGGTGAGAGTCAGGACCAGAATAGGACAGCTGGGAGGAGCTGGCCTGAGAAGCACAGCCTGAAGGCTTTGTACCCGCTGGGGCAGTGGTTCTCGGCTTTTTGAAAAGGAATGATTAAAAAAGACAACAGTTCAAGTGTGGTAGGACAGACATACATTAAAATGTTTTTTAGGATGTAGTGTTTTGGGGTGCGGACAAGCTTCTCCTCGTGTGCTCTCCCGTGTCTTCCAAACTGAACGTAGCGTTCCCGTCAGAAGTTTGTGTGCCTGCCTCGCGTGACTTCCGTGAGCTCCGTATTTCTGAAGGAGAAGAGGGAATGCTTGTTGAGCCATCTTCTCTCCAGGACTTTCTAGTCTCCAGTGGGCATGAAATTCTCTGGAAGTATTGAGTTCAACATGCTCCTGTCCCTGGTCCTCCCAGCTTGTCATCAGGTGGCTGAATGCATTCACTTTCAGAAGCAATAATAACGTGGTTGGGTTGTATTGAGAACTTTAACCAAAACTTTATTTCTTTTTATTCTTTGCACACTGGCTTCTTGCAGAATCAGCTCTGCAGGGAAGAGGGCTGATTTCCGTAGGTCTGTGAACTTCTGGTTGGGGGCAGCAGATTGGACAAACCGGTTTTGAGCAAAACGCTCAGAACTAAAAGGAAAAGTGGGGTTAGTCTCTTTCCATCAGTGATGTGGGAAGAAAAAGGACATCCAGCAGAGTAAACCACTCTCTGAACACAACAGTAGAAGATACTGATCTTCAAGCAGTGGCACCCCTTGCTTTCCCTGCCAAGCGAGCCACCAGCCACTTGTCTGCCAGCAGGACTTCCAGCCGGCTCTCGTTACAAATCGGCTCAAGGTGGTGCAAGGCCCCTTTCATTCTGGAAATATGTGGCTGTCTTAGCTTGGTCAAAGTGGGGTTACAGAGCCCTGCAGCCATCCTTTTCTCACCCTGTGTTCATGGTGCCCTCGGAGAGCTGTTCATGCCTTGCAGTGACAGTTTTGATCAGCTCCTCTCTCATGCAGTCTGCAAAATACCAGAATATGGATAAAACTGTCAGCTCCCTATTGTGGATGATGTCGTAAAGACCATTTCCCATTTTATTTTTAGGCCATGAGAAGGGGGAGAAAAACAGCATAATGATGTGTCTGAAACACTGAAGACAATTGCGACAGTCTTATATTCGTTTCCTCAAGTAATGCTTTTATTTTGCGTTATTGGGGATGATGTGTCTGTTTTTCTTCTGTTAGATCGCTTACTTATTTGGATCTGACGAGTCTTGCTCCTGGCATCTCTTCTAGGACTACAGTAATGTCTTTAAGGAAGAGATTCACCTGTTCTGTTGCTGGGTGATTGATTGTGCTCATTCCCTGTACCGAGAGAAAGCCGCCGCAGACAGACAGTGATGTGGTTCCTAGCGTACCCTGCATCCAGGATAAACACGAACATATGGTGCCAAGGAAGTTTGTTGCGGGCCTGAGCTGCAGATAAACACTACAAGCTGTTATTTCAGAAGGGTTGCACAGGATGAAGATGGCTGTAAAGAAAACACATAGTGTCACAGAAACAGAAATCAGATTTGCACTGACGTCTGTCAGGACTTCTCTGCTCCTCCGGAGACTCTGTTTGAGACGAGTCCCTGCTGCTCCTCCCGCATGGCGAGTGCTGCTGCAGCCGTCGGGCATCGCACCTCCCTCCTCAGTAACCCACAGTAAACTACACCGTCGGGTACACAAACCTTTTGCTGGTTGTCAGCTTGGGGTGATGGCAGAGGCTGGTTTAGGTCCTGGTTTGATCAGGGAAGGACACCAGAGAGAGAAATGTGGCAGCTCTTGGCTTGTCAGGGGCTAGCTAGTGATCGGAAGAAAGCGCTTCTGTTCCTGGTGGCCATCCTAGTCTCCTCATGGTTTTACTTTGCAGATGTCTTGTTATCTTTAAGTAAAAGAAACAGCCTCCCCCTGCCCAATTCCCAAAGAAACAGAGTGGATTTATGGATAAAATTTTTTTTTTTTTTTTTTTTTTAATATCCTGGTTCCCATAAATAGAGCAGGGTTCAATCTTGCAGAGTTATAACTGACCCAGGAAGGTGTACAGAATGCATTTTGGGGACCCTGTCGTGGGATAAGAACTATTAAAGGCAACAGTTGAAGAGACTAAGTCTCTGTGCTCTAAAATGAGGTTTTGTTCTTTTCTTTTTTTACAGAAACAGAATAATCATGTAAAGTGTACTTACAGAAGGGTTTCCTGTAGAAGTTGCTTTCAGCCCAAGGTTAAGATGTTTTGGATATCGTATCACTGCTAATACAGGCTCCTAAACTTGGCATGAAGTAAGCAAAAAATTGTTTGTTACGAAGCAGGTGAAGAAAACAAGGAAGGCAAAAAAATTTATTGTTGACATCTAGTGTCTCAGTGAGATGGTGTGGCTTTGGTTTCCCCCTCATCTTCCAAGAATCGATGAAGGCTGAAAAATGTAGTAGTTACTAAATGTCTTTCTATTGGATTTGGTAAAACATGAAGATATGGTTAAAAACATGCAAAGTTTAGAAGTCATCAGACTTTTGCACCGAAAGAAAGCAGGCAGCTGTTTGTGTGCCTGAAAAAGGTGTATCATCTCAGAAGACGGGGGGAGGAAAAGACCGTAGTTACTGCCTGGGTCTGTCCGTAGGGCGTAGGGTGGTGCGTGCCGGGATTTTGCATCTTCGCGATTCCTCAGACTCGTTGCTCTAACCCAGTCGGCTCTGGCAAGGCGTGCGTATTGCTAGCGCCGGGGAGGTGGCTGGCACAGGTGAGGGGTGGCCGTGTTTCGGGAAGGCAGCCTAGCTACCTAAACAGCGTCTGTTGATGTTATTTAAAATTCAGTACATAATGAAGGTAGCTGTGTCTAAATACACATCTCGAAATGGAGCAGGTGCCCATGTGTTTGTCCTGAGCGTTCTCTGACGTGTTGTCTCGACTCCGCGGGAGCTGAGAACATGGACCTGAAGACCTGAACCTCCATCTTCCCACCTAGGCAAAAGGCAGCTTTTACAGAAACTTCTTCTTGGGGTGGTCGGTTTTCTCCACCATGCAAGATAAGACGCTCTACACTTGCCTGTGACCAAGGACCGTGTGGTGTAAAAACTTGTCATCTGTGGGTGCTGGGGACCGGTGCTGTCGGGGGCCTCCCAGGACTGGCTTCCTCCTGCAGCCCAGGAGCCCATTCACCGGCACAGGTGACGGCCCTGGCACGGGACCAGCGCTGGAGCTCCCGTGGGGTGCTCGTGGTGAACCGGCTAGCCTCGGCCGACGGGCCAGACAAGGAGGCACGGTCACTGTGGGGATCTGTCTTCCCAGGGTCTTCTCACAAAAGGTGGAAAACCTCTTTTTCAGGTCTGCAGTGTGTGTGCCAGCTGTGCGAGCACACCAACTTCACCTGCCAGACGGAGGGAGCCTGCTGGGCTTCGGTCATGCTGACCAACGGGCGGGAGGAGGTGATCAAGTCCTGCGTCTCCCTCCCGGAGCTGAACGCGCAGGTCTTCTGCCACAGTTCCAAGAACATCACGAAGACCGAGTGCTGCTACACCGACTTCTGCAACAACATCACCCTCCGCCTGCCCATTGGTAAGTGCCGTCCGAGTGCAAAATGCTGTTCAAACGCTTGTGTGATAGCTTGAGAGTGCAGAAATACTGTGCAGAGCATGTGACCGTGGGAGCCAGCTAATGGGGATTTTAAAGGCTGGCTGTAAAAGAGTAGCTATTTTTTTCCCAACTTGTTTCAGATGGGAAAATCTAAACTGCAACTCTGTTTGGGGGAGAGTGAATTTCTTGCATCCCTAAAGATATTCCAAATGCTGTCTTTGATAGCCCAAGAGGCATTAACTGTGAAGATGAAAGGAAGTGTCTGAGGGAAACAGACTTGTAACCTGACAGATTTTACGGGCTGGAATATCTTAAGGGGGTTTGTGATTTGAATTGGCATTAGTCTAGATGTTAGAAAGATGATTTCTGATGTACTGAGGACTTTCCATGGGGCATGGATCAGCAATGTATAGCAGCAACTCTGCCCGCAATTTGAAAGACCCTCTTTAGATGGCTCAGGTAAGGATTCAAACTAGAGATGTTTGGAAAGAAGGCTGTTTGCTGTAGGTGCCGACTGTGAATTGTAGATGGGAAGTGCACCCCGTGTTTTCAGGCAGACAGGCGTCTGGGTTGGCGGCGCGGTATGGCCCATGATGGGGCAGTCCCCTGGCTCTCCTCATTGTCCTTGGCCAGTCCGTGTCGTGGAGTGCCATGTCTTTGTGATCTGGATTGATGAGCAATTACTGCAGGTTATGTTGGCGAGCTTGTGCGTTAGAAGCAAGGGGTTTGCAGCGGCTCCGTTGTGGTCAGGAAGGCAGATGTGTCCTCTCTGTGGATACGGGTCATATGGCACGTAGAGTCTTCTGCTGGGGGGTGAGAGCAGTAAAGGGCACCAGGTCATTGCTGGGGACGTCTTTGGCTGATGCGGTTTCAGCAATCTCGTTAGTCTGTCTTGAGCTTAGGGATTCTGTGGTTCATTTTAGCGTCTCATAAGGCAGCTTTTCTTTGGTGTTGGATCGTTATCATTGATTCTTGCCCAGCAGGGATGAGAAAGTGTAAGATTCCTGGTCCCAGTTAGGGGGAGGAAAAAGATAGGCACTTCCAGGAGCTCTGTGTATTACACAGCTGGTGCAGTACTTGAGTCTGCCAGACTCAAAATTGTGTAATGAAATTGATTCAGTGCTTTTTAAAAATAAATATTTATACTGTTTTTAGGTTTAATTATTTGACTCTTCTTTCCAAGATTTGTGTTTAATCCAGGCTCTTTGAAAAAGTTGTAAAATGTACTACTTTATCAGATGATACCTTTTTGCATACTTATACCGGTGAGAGATGTTCCAGGTAAGATGCAAATTAATACATAATTTACCATTGTAACTTGCGCTTAAGCTGCTATCGTACGGTACTTGAGAGAATTTAAAAGGCTTTTACTGGAAGGACTTGCTAGATCATGTAAGTTACAGGAGGGCAGCCCATGGGGGAGTTGCTGTGGTAGCCTTGGGGACCGTCATCTCCTGGTGCAGACAGGCAGATGCTGGATGCTGCCAGAGGAAGGTCTGTTCCCACTGGCCTCTCTGGAGGAGCCAGCCTAGGTAGGAGCCTGACACCTGGGAGGTCTGTACCCCGGTACCTCGTCTCACCTGTTGCGTGGGGCAGGAATAAGGATTATTTAAGTATTTTTCTTTCACTTGACAACAGAAGGGAGATACTGACAGTGGTCATGCTCTAGAAACGTAGAAATAAAATACCATGCTTTTTTTTTTTCCTCAAGTTGGGGTGCTGGAATCTTGGGAGAAAACTGCTATTTATAGAGGAGCAGTGGAGGCATGTCTGTCGTCCTAGCGCTTGAACTGGTAATTGCAAAACCTCTGGTTTCATATTTCAGTACCAGAGAAAATTACTTAATTTTTAGCCTGAGCCCTTTGCTCTAAACATGTGGGGAAATTCATGTTGGTCGAAAATTTAACAGTGCCAATGTTACTTGTTTGCTGGTCTTTTCTGACAGCCCTTCTTCACATAATTCACATAATTGTAGGAAAGCTTCATCTGGGCCCCAGTAAAAATAAGCTTTCCAAGGGGCATCGCTGACTGTGTCGCTGAGGGAGCTGGGCTGCGCGAGCCAGGGCTGTCCTGGGCTGCCCCTGCAGCACTCACGCCGTTCGCGTCGGCAGGTTTCGAGCCGGAGGCGTACCTGCCGTGCTGGCGGCGGCGGGCTCTGCCATGGGGAGAAACAGGTTGGATGCCATTGCCGAGGCTGCCTTTGTAGGTGCATTCCTGTGCTTAGAAAATTGCTGTTTCCAAAGCGAGTTTTTGGGCAACTCCTTGCTCAGCTTGCATTTTTCCTTCTTTCACTTCTGGTCTTATATGGCACTCAGAAATCCACATCTAGATCTTGGGTTCATCTCTGACTGAGGGCAAGACGTTTAAAGTGGAGGCACCCATAGCAAGTGACCAGCTCTGGAACTGTCATGTGGTCTGACAAAACATGGAGGCAGTTCTAGGTTTAGCAATTAGTCCATTATCTTACTGATGTTGTAAAAGTTTTTGTTTCCACCACTGAGTCCGGGCTAGGCCAGGATTCACACAGCTGGGACTTGCTGTGCTTGGACCGTGCTGGTGCAAGGCCCCAAGTGGGATTGCTTGGCCCAGAGGTCCGTCTGTAGTGTCACCTCTTCCTCCGGCCTGTCACCATGTACCATTGTGTGGCTTGTCTTGTGTTGGCTGGTTGTCCCTTGCCAGCCGCGGTGGGTAACTGAGCAAGCCACTGGGTCTGTTTATAAGTGCCTAACTTGGCACGCAGGCTCTCCGGTCTTTAAAATACACCTGCTTTGTCAAGGTAGTTATGTAAGCCAGCCCAGCTCCCACGACCCTCTCTCAAAAGAATAATAATAATACGTGCAGTTTGACACTTGGTACGGACATCTTGATATGCAGGTTACGTCTGTCTATCTCCATTATGCAGATTCGAGTTCAAAAGTAGAGCATGTGGATATGAGAAGCTTGCCTTTAGGCAGGAGTGGGTCTGACGGAGGAGGAGAAGCACTGAGAAGGTCCAGTGCGGTGCACATCCTTTGTCCGGAGCTTCGGCAAGCTCGTCCCTGCCGGTTACTGCCGCTGCGCCCAGCCGGGGACACAAGGCTGTCCTTCAGCTCTTCTTCATGCCGACCTGCTTCGGCTCTGCTCTGTGTTAATTACCAAGGGCCTGTGTTGTAAATGTTGTCAGGAGTGACTGGAAGACAATCAAATGGCCTGCAGCCTGAGGATCTCTGAGGGCAGAAAGCAATTTGTTTGTTGTGATTGCCTGTGCATGAATTTCCATAGTAAAACTGTAGATGGCATTGCATGCCTCAGTCAGCAGTACAGCTCTTGTTACTGTGCCTTCTGTGGGAGGAGGTTGTTCTTGTTTTGAGTTGGTTTTTTTACAATGTCTGAAAATACACATCTTTAAGGACGGATTCAACCTGGATATCTGCTTTTTATATACTTCCTGTTGCTGGCAGGGATTTAATTAGTCTTTTGCATTAACAGGTGCTGAGTTTCGAAGTGCAGGATTCGTTTGCAGTAATTAGGGGTTTTCTGTGTTACCCTGAATTCATTTCCAGGTTTCTACTATTTTAACTGGGATGCTTTCTGCCCTAGCAGATGACTTGATGTGACCTTCCCCTGTCAGTGGGATGTCATAACAGGGCTGCAGAAAATTACCTGCGTGCCGCTTCCTCGATGTACCTTTCTGTGAATCTCTGTACGAGAAATTGCCTCTGTGCACCTCAGCATGGAACAGGCTGCTTTGAGGAGTTGCTAATAAGATCTAGAAGACTTCTTCCAGTTGTAGACTTGCGTCTCACAGGATCTTCAGGCCATACTTGAGATCACGGAGGCAGTGCTTGTGATCTCTGCCTCCACCCCACTTGCGAGCGGGATTTACCCCACCTGCAAGCCCCTTCACAGATGCCAGACCTTTACCTGCAGCCCTGGCGCAGACTCCTGGAGCTTCCTTACCCGACGCTCCCATTTGGTCATGGTGGAGGGTGGTGGTTGGCCCCAGGAAGAGTAAGTACAGGCTGGGGAACTTGCTTCCCATCCTTTCTCCAAAGCAGCAAAGTTGATGTTGGCTTCAATTACCTCCTTAGGTGACTCACCAGCTGTTGGACTGGAGCCTGACGGCTCAGACGCATTAAGTTTGTTATCAGATATAGTTATAAACTGGTGCTGAGCCCTGGTGTCTTTGTCTGCATGTCTGTAGGTGTGTGGAGAAAAGTTCATGCTGCTACTCATTCTAACCTCTTGATCTCGAAACACCTAGTGACGCTGGATATTAAGTCTCCATCTTTACAGATGCTGAAGATTGAGGCTGGATGGGTGCAAGTGGGTTTGTAAATTTGTCACAGGATTCTGGGCTTTCTCACCAGACTGCTTTCAGAGGCTGGCTGAAGAAAATGTCAGCTTCTCTGGGAAAAAAACACAGGGATGTGTTCAGTGTGTACAGCTGCATGTCCATGAGTTGGTACGAAACTTCAGCACAGCAAAGTAGTCTCTGGTTTTAGGGTTTTCCCTTCAGAAGTACCTCTGTCATTCCAGCAAAAGGCAGCACACCACAAGAACGGTCTCCTCTCTGCTCTGTTTTGGGTGACCTGGCGCAGCAGCATCTCTAGAACTTGAGATAAAAAGCATATGATTTCCGTTCTGTATTTGCATAATGGAAAATGAGTCAGAAGAGAAAGGAGGCTTTATGCAATAAGATTAAGCTAATAGCTGGATTAACAAACTGTATAATAAGTAATTAGCCAGCTCTCTTCTTTATTCCTGTTGCCCAAACTGTACAAAGGCACAAATGGCCCTCATGTCACCTACAGTGGCACACACTGGGATGAAAGTAAGGCAAATGCAATAGAGTTCCTAAGACAAAAATCCCTTGAGTGTATTCATATTGCCAAGAAAGACAAATGGTACCAGTTAGACTAATTGTTGGGCAAGATTCTTGTATTTTGTTGGGGTTTTTTAATATCATTTGTAGATTTTGCATGAACAAATAATTACTCTTCATTTACCTGCTTGAAGATGCCTAAAGACAATAAAGGCCTGCTAGGAGAATGGTATACATGGATATGTTAGTATTAAAGAAGTCAGACACTACTGTACCAAAAGTTTTATAAGGTACATATTAATGCAGAAAATGAGAAAAATCGGCCTTCAACCAATAGCTTTCTGAATAAAACACAGTGTTTGAATGTAAGTTGTAAGGGAAATCTCTTCAGTTGTTTATGGACCTTGAGAGCTTCCCCAGGTCCCGAAGGGCAGAGAGATGTGCAGGCTGGGCTGCGGTTCAGCACAAAGCTCTGCCTTTCCCTTTCCTTTATTTTTGGCTCATCTGTTATTGAACAAGATGAAAAGGTCTCACATTGTTTTCCCAGCACGTACTCAGTCCAAGAGTAGAGTTAGAAGTAAGGTGTGGATGACGAGTGAAGAGGCAAAACACAGTTCTCACTAACTCTCCTAAACTGTTAGTGATGGATAAAAACAGGGAAGATGGGGAATGGAGCAAAAAAAGGAGGGGAAATATTTTTATGTATTTGTTTCTCTTCTGTGGCCACTTTGTTTCCTCCTAACTGATGGTTTCTGAAAGCCACTGCTAGAGTTCAGCTGCCAACATTAACAGTTTGTGTTACTACTCTGCTGCAAAGTAGTAACAGAAAAGTGATTTAGCTGGTTGTTTTCTGTTTTGGGTTTTTTTAATGAAAAAAATGAGCTTGTCTCCTGTGGCCTGGACAGCCTGGGATGGAGGTCAGGACTCAAGAAGTGGGGAGGCAGAGCTGCTTGTGAGCAACCCCCATCTGATATCTAGTGCCTTCCAGCCTGCTAGGGTGGGCTGAGCCTGGTCAGGGGGTGGTGGAGAAGGTGTGATCACTGGGACCTCTGTAGGCCTCGGTGAGACGTGCTTCAATCCAGTAACAGCCGGCCTGAACACATCAGCCTCTAAATGATGGGCGTTCTCTTTCTGGCTGTTCGGAGGTTAGCTATCCGGGACCCAGAACGTGGGCTGTCAGCTTGGGCTGTAGTGGTGCAGAGGCTGAAATAGCTGCGTGAGATGCACCAAGCCTGTTTCCTCTTCGTGTCGGTGCAGTTCAGCGCTGCACCGCTGGTGCGGTTCCTGGGATAATCCCCCAGTTGGACTGATCTTCTGAGGTTCTCCTCAACAGAACCCCTGTGGGCAGAGCTCCAGCCTGTCATAGCTGCTCTGTGGATGTCTCGTTCTGCAAATATTTCACATACTTTTGACCATCTTGGCTGTCCCAGACTCGTGTTCTCCGGAGGGACTGGTAAGAATACAGCCATGCAAAGAGAAGGCAGGGCTGGGGTCAGGGGACAGGGGGGAATAGCAATTCAGATAATGCGTCCGTTTATCTCGTGGCTGTATCCCTGAAGGGTTTGCTTGAACTTCTGGGTCCTTAAGCAGACCTTTCCCAGCTGATTTGTGAATGTCCTGAAAGGGGTGATAGGGTCTGTAGTCATGCTGGAAGCTGGAGAAACTTAATTTTAGACTCTAGTCCAAATTGTGTGTTGTTGAAATTGTTTAAAAATATTCTGTATGTCTGCCTAGAGCCCCCTATTAGGTGCAATACATTTTCTTACTACATTGGAAAAAATACGTAATTTTTTCCCTGAGTAGCTTAGGAACTTAAACGTGCATAGTTCGGGGCTTTTAGAAGTCTTGTGGTGCCCATTATATGTCAAAAGCAAGGCAAATGTTGTGTGTGAGAATGTCTTTTCCATTGAAGGGGGAAAAAAAAAAAATCCTTCCTTTTTTTTGCTGCCTGAAAGTACTATTTTGTTTACACAACTTGGAATATAACTGTATCATATTGTGAAATTGCTAAATATTGCCAGATGTGCTATTTTTGTTTCATACATGGCAACATGTCTTCAGCTTCTATTCCTGACTAGAAAGTCATTGAATAGTACATTCGAAATCAGATTGCAAAACGTTATGATTAATGGTGTTGATTTGATGGTTTTAGGTAGTCATGAGGGATTTTCTTATTTCCCAAAGAGTTTAACATTGCACAACTGCTGTAAACATTACCACACTTATCTGGTGATATTGCCTTTAATTACTGTTTGTACTTTGCATGTCGCGTGTTTTGCATTTGTGCTGTTTGTCACTCCTCCCGTGTGTGGTTTGTGCTGTGGGAAGCCCCAAGGATCCCCAAGGGGTCATGGTGTGCAAGCCCAGAAACGGGCATGGCTGCGGTCCTGGCTGCAGGACACCGTGCTGCAAGGGGTCAGGACTGAAGATGGCCTACAACCAGCTGTAAAGCAGAAATCACAGCACCGGTACTCCTCAAGTCTCCCGCGTGCGCTCTGTGAAGAACTGGAAAGGGTTTGAGTAGTTGCCACCAGCCTTGATCCGCACTTTGTCTTTGGTACAGCCAGTAGACTAAAGGATGACAAAGGAGGTTTCCGGTTGACTCCTTCCAAGAAACTTCTCTAGACAGTCAGGATCTCTTCATTTGCCAGGAACTCGGTGGAGACCCCGTGCAAACTGGCCCGGACACCTCAGCTTCCAGTCTCACTGCTAACTTGCCTTCTGCACTTGAGCTCTCTCAACTTAGCAGCATCTCAGAGGAGACCTGTAAGCATCACTGAACTTGATTTTATTCTGAACACCTGTCACTGCATAAGTCATAAAGCTGCTGTCTGTTTGTATTCCTGATGCTGGATGTCACCCTCCTGAGTGGGTGTGAGAGAGGCTTTGAATTTTGCTTCTGCTTTGCTCTGATGTCTCACTCTGCATCCCCAGAATGGCCGTGAGTGTCTTTGTCTCTGTGCTCCCTCCTCCGTCCTGCTGCTGCAGCCAAGGTTTCTCCTGCTTCTTGCCCCAGAGTGTCAAAAGGAGCTTGCTGGCCTGCTGTGCTCACTCTGTCCCTGCTAGACCTGCCGCTTTCCCTGGCCTGCCCCGCTGCTTGCCTGGCTCCCAAAATGCCATATGGGAGGGAAGTAGCTCTAAAAATTAAGTTCTATTGCGGTTCTCTCACAAAGCCTGCTCTGCAGTTCTTTGACGATACAAATGGTGCTCATAGATGTTTTCAGTAAAAATGTATCGGATCATTTCTCTGTTAAAATTGTGGATGTTTTTTTCTGATAAGAATGGTTTTGTTGCCTTTTTTTAAGATATACTGAGCATTTTTTATGAGCACCTTAAAATTCTGCTAAGAAACCTGTTTCAGTGGCTTACAGTGTACAAACAGTGCATTGCGACTTACAAATTGTCATGTCCCAGAAGCGTAAACCACATTATTGTCTCACTTAATTCTGTTGCCAAATCTAGGAACCGAACCTAGATTTGCAGAATGTATGACAAGGTAGCGTAGACACAGCCAGTGTAGTAATATGGCTTTAAGATTAAAACCCCTTCAAAAATGGGTACTTTCTTTTAGGTTTATCGTGAGACAGGAGCATGTCCTGCAACGAGAAGAGTGCTTGTGGGAATGCACATTTCTCCACTCTCCTTGCTCCATGCCTCAATCCTTTGTGCTTGTTGTCATCAACCATTTGCTGCGGTAGCTGCCAGTCTGAAATCAAGGCCTGTGCAGTCTCTCCGAACGCAGGGCGAGGCGTTACCGCAGCAGTGTGATGTGCAACTGGTTTGGGAGGAGCTAAGAAAAGCTAAGCAAAGGAGTGTGTTGTGCTCTTAGCAAACTTGGCTTTTCCCCTATTTGAAGTACTGCTGGAGCTGCTACCCAGTTTCAGGAGATCCTGGAAAGTTTTATGTATATACATAGGTATGTATGTACTTTTAAGATAAAAAGAAAGCCAACAGTAACTGTTACTCTTTTTTTGCCTGTACAGGTTTGCCACCTGTAACATCCAGACTGTAAGGAAACAGGCTTGAAAGTAAAGAAAAAGAGAAGTGGAGATTTTTAAGAAGTTTGCTTCTGGAAAGAGTGGTACTTTGGAATGGAGGAATCTGCGAAAAAAGAGGGAAGAGAAGGAAGGAGCTGGAAGGAGGGAGATACAGGACAGCAGTGAACATACGCTGCGAGAAGGGACTGCTGCTGTGACCCGGCGGCAGACCGTGTGCCGATGAAGTGAAACGACTCTCCAGCAGAAGATGGTGTGGGCGTACGGCAAGGCTCACAGGGACGAGCAGGAGGCGCAGGTGAAGGATGTCCCACCAGGACCGCTGCTTGCTCTCTGCCTGCCTCTTGACGTTCGACATGTGCAGCACCCACAGGCTCTGCAGGTGCTTAAGATCACTCGCTGCTAGGAGCAAGGATTTGCCAGTAGGACTGCTTCTCACTGCTGCTCGCAGCAGGGAGAATTGCTGCTCTGGTTCAGGGCACTGAGCGCGTGTGCCGGTCTGCGAAAACCCTTCTGAGTCTCTCTTCCCACTGGCTCAGTCGTTGCTGTTCAAAGCTTCCTGATTATTTTCCTTCTGATACTGTTTGTGCTGGCCTAGGAACAATAAAGTTTTCTATTTTGTTGATCAAGGACAAATTAACTTTGCACAGGTAACTTTGCTCCTGGCAGTTCTGAGTGATGGAGTGCACGGCTTGACAAGGTCCTTTGAAGCAGCAGTACTTCTGTTGTGCTCTTAACTGAGGGAAAGTAACAGTCAATGCTGAGGGCCATCAGGCTGCTGCTTCTGAGCTCCAAGTCACTTGGAATCTCAGACGCTCTCAAAATTCAGATTACAGAGCACACATCACTTAGCATTTGCTGAAAAGGAGAGAGGGGCTTTTGTTTCTGGGATGGCTAAGGGGTGACTTTGCACGGTGTGGAGGTCATGGTTCTTAGATCTTCTGTAGCCTCTAGAACCACTGTTTGGTACTTGTGATTCTGAGTGTTGAGGGGGTTTTTTGGGTCGTGTTTCTGGTTTTGTTTTATTTTTTGGGGGGGGTGGTGTTGGTTGATTGTTTTCGGTTTTGTTTTTTGTTTTTTTTTTTTTTTTTAAGCTTATTTACAATTTTGGGGGCATTAAGGGATTTGTGTCTGTGTGCAAGTGCAAGTAAATACCTTAGTAGTGTATTCCTATAGCTTCTTGATGTGTTTGTTACCCCTGTAGTTTTAAAATGGAAAATGATCTAGGACAGTCCCATTTCTTGTCCCTTGTGAAATACAGCTTCATGAACACAAAATCCAAAAGTGTTCCGTCTTAAAAAATCCTTTTAATGTCTCATTTACTAGAACTTTGTATTCCTGTATGTGTTAAGTGTTAGGAAATTTTTTTTTCCAAGGATTTGTCTTCAGCAGGAACAGTGTGCTGAGACCTTTATACGCCAGCTTTCAAGTGTGGCAAGGGCACTGCGCCCACCGGTTGTGAAGCCAGTAAGGTGTCTCTCGCTGAACGTGGATTACCTGTGTATGGAGCTGCCGCCTGCGCTACTGTGTGCGGAACGCAAGTTGCTGGCTGTCAGGGTGGTGGGCATGCTGGCACAGCCCTGTGTGCTGGGCTACGTCTCGGGCGGGCTCCCGCAGTGAGCTTGCTGGTCCTATCTCTTGATCTTCTGCAGTGGGGAGGCAGGGGATCAGCTTAACTGCAGATAAACGGCATTTGCCAACGCAAACAGATTAAAACCGCGTACTCTGTAGGGTCCGTGCTGCATTTTTGGAACTACAATTGCAAGGAAGTGTTCCTTGGGTGTTTGCTGTCTTGAATGGTACTGAGAGGTGGGGTGGGACTAGCTGGAGACGCTGGTGGGCAGGACGCATTGTGCTGTGAGAAGTCTGCGTGGGTTTAGTAACAGAGAAGTGGAGGTACAACTGGACAGGAGCCTGTGGGGAGGGGTCGGCGGGTCTGAGGAGCTTTCCTGGGGCTGTTCTGGGGGCAGGCGCAGTGATGGTCTGCACGGCACCTTACCTCCAGCTGCGCTGCCACCAGCCACGCGCTGCTGAATGTCTCCGTTGGTGTTTCTTTGAGGAACCGCTGGTGGGGCGATCTGTCTGAGATGGTGTTGTTCAGTGGGGATCACAGGACTAACCTGAGCCCAAGCTACCTGCAAAGAAGGTGTGTGGGGGAAAAGACGCCGTAACTTACAGAAATGTGGTCTGTCTCACTGCTGCCAGTCCCAGTCAGGACGACTATGGGAAATCATTACATCTCAGTATGTCATCGCTCTGCAGCCCTTTGCTTACCGTCTTTTCCCTCCACCCCGCTCTCTGTTGTGTCTTCCGAAAGCATCAGAGTCTCCCGGCAGAGCCGGCGCGGGACCCGTGGTGCTGGCGGTGACGGTGGCGGTGCCAGTCTGCGTCCTCTCCCTCGTGGCGGTGCTGGCGGCATGCACCTGCCAGGGCCGGCGCTGCGCCCGCGGCAGGGCGAAGCAGCCCAACGTGGAGGAGCCCCTCTCCGAGTGCAACCTGGTGAACTCCGGGAAGACGCTGAAGGATCTCATCTATGACATGACGACCTCTGGCTCCGGCTCTGGTATGTGGGGGCTGCCCAGCTGCCTTCCCCACCACCCTTGCCTCAGCGTGGCTGCTGTTGCTTTGCTGCCAACTTTCAGAGCAAATCTTCTTAATGCTTAAACCAAAGGCAAACGTGCCACCTTGCTTGTAGGGCGATGAAGACCGTTGCCTGCCAGGCAGAGGGTGCAGGTGGGTGTCTTGTCACCAGCGTCGGAGCCTCTGAGATGACTTTTATGTCAAGGGAGGTTTTGTGCCGATACGCTTGGCCACACCTTCCAGCAGCAACAGGGCTTTGTTTGCTCTTTTTCTGTCAAGATGCAGAAGTTTGACTCTTTGTTTGAATGGAAGCGTTAAAAAAGTTAATTCAGAAGCCAGTTTCAAGTGTGAAACGAAACATTGCTGGCTGATGTGGCATAGCTGATAGTAAAAGGTACTGAATTTAACTGAATGAGTCACGGTGCCACTCCTGAAATTTTTATAGCGGTGCCAAAATAATGTTACTCAGAATTCTTGTTTTGAGCAGAACGCCAACGTTTTTAATATTTTCCCCATTTCTGATATCCTGTCTACTATGATGCCTCCATTGCTATTGAGAACTTGCTAAATCAAAGAAATGCAAAAATGAGGTGGGAATTCAAAAATTCCAGCTCATCAGGCTGGTGGTACAGCTGGTGTGTAACAACCCAGCTTTCTGTAACTAGAATTTTTATTTACTTGAAAAATACGTAAATCATGCTTACTTTTATTTATAAGTGAAAAATGTATAAATGTTGCTTAATTTAGTTTGCTTTATTTTCCATGAACTACATACCTTTCAGGCTTAATTTACTGTACTTCCCTAACGTGTTTTCACAGATACAATGAGTAGACTTTGTCTTTATTTACCCTGAAGTTTTAACTGTTCATAGACATCTCTGAGCTAATGATAGGGCTTTATTTGCGCTGACCCACAGCAGAGGCAGACAGACCCTCATCTCCACTGGTGCAATTTGTTCTGATTTCAGCCAAATAGCAAGTTTGCTCCTCTCTGCCTCGAGGCGACTCAGAGGTTGGCCACAGGCAGCCAGGACAAGCCCGTGTAAAGGCAGTAGTGGCTGCAGGGTGTGAGGGCTCTGTTGAGGAAACCAAGAGGGATAATTCAAATAAATTTGAGTAAGCTGACCTTCAGACTATAATTTTTCCTGCTGATTATTTTGCTCTGTTAAAAGCAAGGTTGTCTTGATTTAAAAAAAAAAAAAAGTCTTTGTTTTAAGTCCCAAACAAATACAGTATCAAATCAAATGAGACAGGGGCTTATGGCTAGCAAATCAAAATGAAACTGCTGTGATAATTTATTTTTCTTTTTGAAAATTTCAGGCAGAACAGGTCAACTAATTGACTGCAAAACAAACTCTAGTCCGTATAAAACCAAATGGAGTAGTTCAGGCCCGCGTTTTTAATTTTTATTGTTTTTTATGTTTTTTTAAATTTATTTGGGATTAGGGAGGTAGAGTTTGGGGAAAGAAAGGTACCCGTGTCATACAGGTCTTCTGGCTTTGCTGGAAAATATACCTGTGCGGTGGTTTACTTAGAGCAGTGGGAGGGGAAGAGGGAGCTGACTTTGGGCAGTGCAGCTAGACGTGGTGTGGCAGAGCTGGGGGCTGAAGCCCCTGAAGGTGCTGCGGGTGCCGCAGGCGATGCCCGGCGTGGGGACTGGCAGGGCTGAGGTCCAGCTCCGGCATTTGCCAGTGCATGGTTATTGCAGTCTGTCACGGCTTTTTACACATTGGTCACAGCCGGTCTTTTTCCCTTTGTCGACAGAATAGCAAAGCTGGGCTTATTTTCCAGGCAGGCCACGGCGTACACGCCAGTTTTTCAGACCTTTTCTGTTTCTGCCCCCTGCCCCCTTGCCTGAAGAGTACGTAATTCCTGTTGTGACCCAGACTGGGTTGTGGCTCTTGAAGGAATCTGTGGAGCTTGTCCCCAGTGCAAGGGGGGGTTCCCTGGGGTCCCTTGGCAGACTAACAGGCGCTAGGCTGTCACTGGCACCCACCAAAACCTGACGCTCTGGTTTTCAGTCTGCGCAGAGGGCTCGCACCCAACTCGCTTCAGGACTGAGACTGTTGTAGCTCGTGACAGACACGAGGTATGCTCATCTGGCAACTGACATTGAAAAGGGTGATTTGGGGAGATTTTGGTTGGCAGAGGATTTTCCCTTGGTACTCTTTGAAAGCAAAGTCATGAGTACACCTCACTGGAAAATGTCCTGCTTTGGGATTAAAGATCACCGCTGAACTCTCTCACGAATGCCCATCTCTTCTTTTTAAACTAGGTTTACCTCTGCTCGTACAAAGAACAATAGCGAGGACTATTGTCCTGCAGGAAATTGTAGGAAAAGGCCGATTCGGCGAAGTCTGGCGTGGAAGATGGTGTGGGGAAGATGTAGCTGTGAAAATCTTCTCCTCCAGAGACGAACGGTCCTGGTTTCGGGAGGCAGAAATTTATCAGACGGTTATGCTGAGACACGAAAACATCTTGGGCTTTATTGCTGCCGATAACAAGGGTATGCTGTGAGTCATGCGTGAAGTCCCGTGTGTCTGCCTCAGAATTGCTCTTGCTGCCCCCACTCCCATCCGAAACACCACTTTGAACCTCACCGTTGTCCTGAGCTCCCTCCCGGTGGGGCAGCCAGCAAACGTGTTCGTTTGCGTGCCTGAGCCGGCCACAAAACGGGGAAGGCTTTTCCTGGCTAATTTTTTTAATAAAGCTGAATAATCTTGCTTCCTCTGGGTAGATAATGGGACGTGGACTCAGCTCTGGCTTGTCTCCGAGTACCACGAGCAAGGGTCCCTGTTCGACTACCTGAACAGAGGCACGGTGACGGTGGAGGGCATGGTGAAGCTGGCGCTGTCGGTGGCCAGCGGCCTGGCGCACCTCCACATGGAGATCGTCGGCACGCAAGGCAAGTGCTTGCTTCCCGCTTGTCCTGCAAGTATTTTAAGGAGCTTCAGTGGTATTGGCAAAAACGTTTATGGCTGATGTGGTACAGTAAAGCATTTTCCAAACTGTTATACCCCAAGAAACAATATTAGCATAAGCGTGTGTGGTAGAGTATAAACAGAGAACAGGAATATCATCTTCCCACTTTAATTGTCTGCGCCTCCTTCCACGTCTTTAAGTGGATGCCTGTGGGAGCAGCTGTGCTAAAGGGGAGTGCTAATGAAGGATTTTCTAAATGAATTCGGAGGGTGAACTTACAGTTTCTGTTTTTGTGTGTTATTCCTGAAATACAGGTATTGGAACAAAAATGCCCTCAAGGCTTTTTTTTTAATTTGATGGCATTTAGCAGAGCTTTTCTTGGTACAAAATAGGGTTCAATTTTTTTTTTTTACAGGGTGTAGTAATAAAGTTGAATAAAGCTGGTTTTGCCTCCTTGCTCGTTATATTAAAATTCATAGTGTTGTTATCAAAATTGACAGCGCTTTCTCTCTCTGTGAACAGGCAAGCCAGCGATCGCGCACCGAGATCTGAAATCTAAAAACATCCTCGTGAAGAGGAACGAAAGCTGCGCCATCGCGGACCTGGGCCTGGCGGTGAAGCATGACTCGGTGCTCAACACCATCGACATTCCCCAGAACCCCAGGGTGGGCACCAGGAGGTGGGTGAGGGTGGGCTGCCGACCGCTGGCCCGGCTTGCCCGGCGGGGACGGCTTCTCTCAGCCCTCCCCTCTATCAGTGACATCCCCCTCTGCTTTTGGCATCTGTCGAGAGTTGGCAACAGGCCCCAGCCCCCTGTCCCCACTGGGTGGGCGCGGAAAGCGGTTGCCATTCCCAGACCGGGTCGGAGCTTTGCCACCCCACGCGGAGCGCGGCTCTGCGGTGCGAACGTCGCGTGTTGGTCACCCCGTGTGGTTCTGGGCCTAGTCAGGGCATCGCTGCCGGTGCCCTGAGGAGCCATGGCGATGTGCGTGGATGTAGGCAGCAGCAGCGTTAAATTCATCACCCAGGCCAATGCTCGTGCTTTCACTCAGGATCGCTGTCAAAAGGAGTTTCCCTTTTTCCCGGTAGGACCAGCTGCTACCTGGCTCCGGCATGCAGCAGCGCAGCTCCAGTCTTTTGTGTGAGCTCCCTCTAGCAAATTGCTCTTTGTGTGCTTTAAAGGTATATGGCTCCCGAGATACTCGATGACGTAATGAACATGAACATCTTCGAGGCCTTCAAGCGTGCAGACATATACTCCCTGGGGCTAGTGTACTGGGAGATAGCCCGAAGGTGCTCCGTTGGAGGTGAGGTTTCTGGCCTTCCCGTTTTGCAATCCAGACTGCTTTTGTCTTAAATAAAACAAAAGCACTCTCGATTCTTGGCAGTATGTGGCGGTAGAAGTCTGTTGTGGAGCAGTTGTTCAAGGTGGCCCCAAATGTTCCTCTGTTCTCTCTCATTGCCTGTGAAAACAATTAAGAGTTTGTTCTGGAGCATCTACTTTGGCTTTTGTGTTACCTACACAATAAATCTTTCCTAGGAATCACTGAGGAATACCAGTTGCCTTACTATGACGTTGTGCCTTCTGATCCTTCGATAGAAGATATGAGAAGGGTAGTTTGTGAGCAGAAGCTCAGACCAAATATTCCAAACCAGTGGCAAAGCTGTGAGGTAAAAGCAGTTTTCCAGTTTATTACAAAGCATATTTAAATTAAGACGGAATTTTTCAGTGAGCCAAAGGGAACTCAGTGTCCAGCCTCTCCTGAATTGAAATGTGTTTCAGACGTCTAGCTTTTTTTCAGCTCCGAGATCAATACAGAGAAAACTGTCTTTGCAGCAAGTGCTGAACTCTCTCGAATATAGGTCTTAATTTGTGATATTGCTGTTGTATTACCATTTCAGAGAGCTATATTTTATCTTCCAGTATTGCACTTAAAAAATTAAAAGCAGGAGGTGATGGTTTTATTCTTGACCTGTTCTTTTAACTTCTGATTTGCAGGCACTGCGAGTAATGGGCAGGATAATGCGTGAATGCTGGTACGCCAACGGTGCCGCACGGCTGACCGCCCTGCGTATTAAGAAGACAATTTCACAGCTCTGTGTGCAGGAAGACTCCAAAGCCTGACAGAGCTCCCTGGAGGAAGAGAGGGGAATGAATTCTTTTGTTCATCTTCTAACATGTGATATTATTTTTATTTTTGGTCTACCTCAGATAACGTGGTTCAGTATTTAAGTGCCCAAACCAAAGCACTGACATCTAGCTTCATATTTGGCCACTGCAAGGGGCAGCTTTTGACTCATAGTTCCTGTTTTATACAGCAAGTCAATGACTTGCTTTGGTTTTCTGAAGTAGGTTAGACACTAGGCTACTTGCAGAAGGGAGCTTAAAACACCACGACAGTATGAAAATACCTTTCGCTGTTGCACTTTTTATCCTAGTCAAACCCCAAACGTATTGGAAATAGCTGGTATTGGATAAAGCCTGTTTGCAAGAGAAACCACATGTTTTATCCTCAAACTAAGACCAAATTTAATCCAGCTTTTTACATGTTTTTATGCAGGAATCTGAAAAGGGGCTGTCAGTAAAATGCATTTTTTAAATACTATATTTATCATTACCTAAGCAAATAAAAAAGATCAAAATTCCACTAAACATATATATTGTGAACAAAAGCATGTAGTCAGTTTTTTATTAACTTTTATTTTTATTGTCTTTATTTTATACATAATATTATAGTTAGGATTTGGAGTTATTTTACTCTGTTCCTTTGTTGATTGAACTTACCGGTCAAGGGACAATTTTTCTTTTTAACAGTTAGTAGGAAAAATAATAGAGGCAATACTTTTCCAATAGATATGTAGGGATGGAATGGGAGAAATTCTACCTAAACTGCGAAAGTATATATTTTTAAATAACATCTTGCCAATCTGTCACTGGTAACATTTTTTTTAGTGCCTTTTGATGTTTTAGGGGGAAGCTTTAACAGAATTAATTCTTGGAAAACAGCTGAAAGCTGGCAGAAAGGTTCGTTTCTCGTTGCAGCGGCGTACCGCACAGCCCGCCTCGCTATGTCGGGGCGTCTGGGGACGCCCACGTGCTCGGGAACCGCTGCGGCGGCCTTCAGGAGTGGCAGGGCTCCTGCTGAGGCTGTATGCTGGAGCAGTGCCCGTGACTTCGGGAGGTGAACGCGCTTCCTACCACCCTAGCTTTTGGCACTTAAATTTAGTGTTTCAAAGGTACCTGCGCTCTGGACTGGATCACTGCTCGTTGTTGTCTGTCACAGCCTAGGGACCTGTTAAAATGTAAATTTAAGGCGCTAATGTCCTTGCAGGAAGCCAATACAGCCTGTTCAGAGGTTTCATGTGGATTTCTGTAATAGCACCAGCCTGGTGAAAAGTGCTAACATCTCTAATCGTATTTCCATGATACNGGGGGGGGCGTGTTTCAAAATTCACTGATGTTCTGGTGTTTTGTGAATTCTGCCCCACTCCGTGGTCCAGACATTTGAATATAGTATTCTAATATTTGTAATAGCCAAAATTCTACATTTCATAATAATATGGTTCTTCAAATGTTTCTAAATACCGGTGGTCCTTGGAAATTAAGCCCAGAGATGTCTCCAGAATAGCAAAGCTTTGCAAAAACTCTCTGTGGCATAAGCTGTTAGCTAATTACGGTATTTAAGATCAATCTTTGACATGAAACCTCTTGAATTGGGGCTCTTACATGGAAGAATGGGTTAAACTTTTACTGAGTGGGACGGTCAGTGGTATCAGTACTCCGTGTTTCATCCCGACACACACACTCTAGGCCATTATGGACTCTTTATGGGTGTTAATTGCCCCGTAAATAGTCTCTAGTGCAGTTTACCTGTTTGCCTAACTTTTAGTCGCTCCTGCTTTTGCTAAATAATGCTAGTCTGTTAGCGGAATGGTGGAGAATGTTTCTACTAGATTGCTAGTAGATTTTTCTCCAGTATGCTTTCTGAGATGTAATCAGAGTCATCTTACGGATTTAATTATGTGCTTCAACTGCATAAACTACACCAGGGAGCTTAACAGATGCCTACTTTCTAAGCTGTTTGAGGGGTAATTGTTGCAACTGCATGATCCAAAGTGTGATGCTGACTTGAGTACCAAAGGATTTGCAAACATAAGATCCAGCATTTGTTCTTGCAGAATGTAACTTGAAAAAAATCCTTATGTTAAAAAGGAACAATCAAAGATTTGGGGTTTTTTTAAGTGGGAAAAGGAAATGTCTTATCCATTGAAATCAACTCTTCTTGAATTTGCAGAATAAGGTGTCTGGAGTCAATGGTAGTGGCGTAAAAGTAATTTCAAATAGTATTGGGGCTGTTTCTTCAAAAGTATTTCAACTGTGCAGGTGAGATGGACTTTTCAGAATTGTTTTAGCACTCAGGAAGGTGCCCAAAAGGAAACGGTCCGTCTTTCCAGAGCTCTTGGCGCTTGCATGCCCAGTTAACTTTTCTTCTGAGAAAAAAGAATCAAGTGTTTGTGAACAACCATAGCAGTGTGTTATAATATGCATTAAAACCAGTCATTTAGAACAATTAACAACAAGAAGAACGTATAAAAGAGTGAAGCATGCTGAAGTGACAGAGTCGTCTTGCAGGGTGACTTGCCGGTATGGTGTACCCGTGAACAACTAGCCTGAGGAACTCTGAAAATGGCTCCAGCGTGTTCCTGAACGTCTGTGCCTCGCAGCATCACGCAGTTGCACAATCACAGCACTGCCTAGCCACGCTGGAGTCGTAAGTCACGAAACACAAATAGCTGTTTAAAATAATGCTGAAACAACCGAAGGAAGTAATTTTAAAACAAAAAGTACTGTAGTTTCAAAATGAGAATGCAACAGAACCAAGTTCGGCCCAAGTACACCCGCCCCTATGCTGAGAGCAGGTACGGCCTCTGTTGTTAGCTATACGGTTTGTGGTTGAGCGGGTTCATGATTGTTCGGGGGGAGTGGAGGAAAGAGCAGGTGTGCTGAGCAGTGTAAAGGAACCGACTCGATAGCAAAGCCTGTGATGCTTTAAGACTCATTAGTGAAAACTTGATCAGTTGCCATACAAAACGCAGGATGACCAAGGGACACCATTAGCTTCTCTTATGCCACTTCTAAAACATACTCATTTTTTTGCCGAAAATGGACACATTCCTTGAATTTCACAGTGAGAGTGATCAGAATGCTCTATAGGGGTTTTTCTTCCATTTTCAATTCAGTCCTATGCACTTTTTATCTATATTATCCTTTGAAAGTATCTGTGCCCTTGAAGCGTCTCTGATAACTGTTCCTGGGGATTCTTTCCCCGTGAATTGGATTGCACGGTGGAGGAATTTGGTGTCTGTGCAGAAGCTCCTCTGGGTCAGGAACCATGCTAGACTAGAGTTGCACTGTGATACTAAAAAAATGTGCTTTTTGGCATAAGGCGCTTTGGTGACCCACTCTCGGGGTAGAGCTAGGAGATGTTTACAGGAGGGTTTACTGGGTGCCATGGTAGTGAACCGGCGATCAGGGACGGTGCTGCCTGCTGCGGGTCCGGCACTGCTACCGCTGCGCTGCCGGCGGCTGCTCGGGTGTTTCTTGAAGCCCTCCCCTGCTCTGGGGACCGAGGTGCGGTCTGTGTGTGTTGTGTCTGCTGAAATAAATGTGGTCCCTGCCATCGCGAGACTCGTGCGGCTGTTACGGTGGCCTTATGCTGCAGCACACCCGGTTGTTATTTACACCGTGGCGCAATGAAATCGGGCAGGATGTGCAGGGGGGGCTCGCTGGCACAAGCCTGCGTTCCTCTGCGGCTCCTTCGCAGTCTGCCCTGGGGTACAGCCTGCTCCCCTTGCTTTTTTTAGTTTAATCTTGCTTCAGACACCAGTGCAACCACCGTCAGCGACTTCTTTTTAGTTGTAAATGCCCTTGCTTTGTCCTGTCTGTTTGGTCACTTTTCCATGGTGGTGGATTTTTAGGCTCTCTTTTTTTTCAGTTTCCCTCTGGAGTCTCTGCAAATTGTTGACCAACCCTGGAATTTGAAAAAGACCCTTTTGGTGCCAAGCTGCGGAGGTGTGCGAGGGGGAGGATGCCCTGCACAGCCGGATGCTGGTCTGGCTCGGCTGCACCTCTCTCAGGTCACAGCTCCAGCCCTGGGAATACTTTAAATCTTTTCCTGCGCATATCTCATGCCATGAGACATTATGGTCTGTTTGCCCTAGCTTTTCACTTAGCTCAGTATTTTTGCACTGGTTTTCTTTTTTCTTTTGTTGTTGAGAGGTAAATGTACTTTTCGGGAAACTAGAGTTAAACAGAATGGAGCCAAGGGGCTGATGTTGTTGTACTGGGCTTTAAGATGTTTGTAAACTGTACGCTCCTTTTAAAAAAAACCCAAACCCCCTTGTTTTAGTGGCCTTTTCCCTCAATGTAGATTTGTCCTGTTCAAATTTAAGAACAGAGGTTATGCTGAGACACTTCTTTGTGGTGTTAGGGAGGCTTAGGTTTCTTGGGAGGCTGGTAATGTTCCTGCTAATCTTCACTTAAAGCACGAGTTCTTAAACTTGTAAAAATTTTCAAGCTCAAGGATGCTCAAGACCAGTCACCACTTTAGCCTCTCCTAATAGATGTTTCTAGTTTGGGGGAGTTACTACTTTTTTTAATTTGCTTCTAATAACAACCTAAAACTTAACATGGAATATGAACTGAAAGGGAAAGTTAATTAACATTTTCTCTAGCACCTATTTTTTTTCGCTTCCCTGAACTGCTCCCTCCAAATACCCCTTGAGAAATTGAAACTGTGATCTCTTTTGCACTTTGCTACTTCTGTAGTCATTTGCACTCAACCAAGATCATTCCCTCCTGTAACCCTATAAAGAATCCTGTAATATTTTAGTCATTGTTATGTCACTTCTTTTTTTGGTAATAGATTCAGGAATTATAAATAAATTTGTTTAGAAATATGTCTAGTCCCTACAACGGGTCTTAACACTGAACAGAGCAAGATCTTCTTGCGGTCCCTGTCTGCTGGGATCTCCTGTGACCGTTGATAGGCTCAAGAATTTGTGGCTGTTGAGAACGGTACCTTACGAACTGCCTCACCACTACATGGACGAGTTTAGCACCGGGACTTGGGCCTGTGGCAGGTAGTGCTTCCGCAGGGCTCCCGTCCGCGCGGTGGCTTTCATCGTGAGGATGGGTGGGAAGACGCTCTATTGCATTGTGCGTCAGTATCTGCAGACCACAAACAAGTGCATTTGTGTGTAGTGGTGTGTGCTGATAAAGGTTATGGCTCAAAAATTCCTGCTGTGGTTTAGTATCGGTTTTGTAAAGCTGTCCTTGGCCTGCGTGCAGAGCCCCGTGCTGCCAGCAGCAGCACCCGGAGCTAAACTTCTGTGAATCAGACGACCGCTCTTACCTTGGCAGTGCAAGCTGCCTGTCTGTGATTCCAAACGGGGGGTGGGGGTCATCCCTACGTGCTGTGGCACCGCAATCCTTGTGAAGCTTTTAGGGAAGGACATCCGTGTTCTCTTTTAACAGGCAGCGCAATTTATGAATGTACGGGGAATAAGTGTTAAGAGGTACAATATATTTCTACAGAATATAAGAAATGTGCAATAAGTTGTAAGTTATACTGAATGTATTTTTGGCATAAATAGACTGAATGTATTTTCAATGTAGCTATTATTACATTTGTGTCTAAATCTGCTGTGGTTTTCAGTCCCCAAACAGAAATGTGTAGTGTTCTGTCAATCTACAAGCTAGTTTCTGAGTTGTCGGTTTTTTAAAGAAACATTAATATTTTATCTGGAAGTACTGTAATATTTTAGGACTTAGTATAGCAGTACAATGCTAAAATTCAACCTTCATATTGTGAAATACCTAATCTAGTGTACATCGCAGCAAGTTATTTTAAAAACTATTGCTCAAGTTATGGCTTGATATTGCAGCTGCCCTGGGTGTAAATAATTTGTTTAAATGTTGTATTTTGTATGCATATTTTACATACTGATATACTTTCAGAAAGATGTGGCGATTTTAATAAATTAAGCACACTCTGCCATTGTGTTCCTGTGAAGTGTAAAACTGTTTTTTTCATGCTCATTTTGTGAGGGGAAAAGGGTTGAGGCTCTTTCAAGTAACTTGTAGACGTTGGAGGTGTCAAACATGAGCCAAAGGTGTTCCGCTAGCACATGCCCCCCAGCCCCTCACCTGGCTGCGGCCGCAGGCGTGCTGGGCAGGGGGATGCTGCCACCGAGCACGGGGCTCTCGGGTCTCTGCAGAGACTGGGAAAGGGCAAGTTCCCACTGGCCACCGCTTCCTCAGCTTCCCATCGCTGCTCCTGGCCAATGTGCTGCAAAATGGGGAATAAGTCATGTCTGGAGGGGCATCCTGCGTGCTTTCCGGACTCCTGTCCCTGTAGGGTGGCATGTAGCGATGGTGCGTGAGCTCTGCCTCGCCGTTCCTCCTTGCACGTGCTCTTCCTGGTGTGCAGCAGGCATGGTGATGCACGAAACGTCCAGCTTCTGCTTCTGGCTATGATGAACCCTTATTCCAGCAATGGAGATGAACAGCTAGTAAGCAGTGGTGCTGAACCAGAGTGTTCCTTGTACCCTCATGCCTCCCTGCCTGGGAAGTGGCAGCTTCTCCCTGTGCTGGAGAGCAACCTTCCAGAGATAAGGAGTTGATGTCTTTCACTTGCAGGGAGGAGAGCCTGCTCTCGGCCTTAGCACGTTGTTGTTGCACCTGTGCTGGTGTGAACTCTAGCTGAGCTCCCTTTCGTACAAGAGTCCCTGGATCCCCCTCTTCCAGCTATCCAGGTGCTCAGTGGTGTAAGTAAGTCTGAGTGAGACCCGCTCACACAGAGCACTTTGATTCTGAAGTCCGTTTGCTTGAAAATCCCCTTAACATAACCATAACCTAGGGATTTAAGTCAGGCTTTATTGAGATTTGAGGCGTGTCAAAATGAAATCCACCACGCTACCACCCAAGAGTATCAAGACTTCCATGGCTTTTGAAGGGTACTGTGGGCTTTTATTTTTTTCTTAAAAAGACCTTTGTATTTTAGGTGATTACTTTTGAGTTTGGTCCTTCTGCAACAGACAGTGGGATCACAAGTGCACTCTCACTTTTTTGTAACTGCACGCTTCAAGGAAGTTTTAATTGCCAGGTCTGATGCTGACCATGAAGCGCAGGTTCTGGTTGCTGTAAGGCAAGTGGTGGCCCTGGAGCGGCTCCCCAGCAGAACAGCAGCAGCCTGTGGCTTGTCCGCGAGCGTCGGCTGCCATCCCTGGCCAGTGCCGTGCTGGGCCGGTGTCCGTCACCCAGGAGAGCAAAATGGTGCGCTGCCAGCAGCCTGAGAAATTCCTACTTCCTCGGGGGTCCTCTTTTCCAGCACGTGGAGAAGGAGGAGGAGCAGCTCGCCCCTGTGAGCTAGATGGGCGCTCTTGTGTGTGGGTGCTGCGCCCCGGCCGCTGCATCCTGGCATGGCGGCTGGCATGGCGCTTGGCACACCAGCAAAATGCCAAGGGCTTTCACGCGGGGAGAGCTGTTCATGAGAAATTGCTCGGTGGGGGATTTGGGTCCGAAAGAGAAAGGGCTAATTGTTAATTTTCTTGTTACTAGGTAAACCAACTCCACAGGATTCCACAAGAGTCATCAGTACAAACCTGGTAGCAAAGGAGAAGAGCCGGCGCACGAGTCCCTGAAGGTACAGGTTCATGTCCTGCAGAGGATGACTCCTCGCTCGTAACTCCTGCCCCGGTAATGTGAGTCTGGGCAGAAACCCTGCAGGCATCTCAGCCTTAGAAGGATGGATGCTTCAGAAGCGGGCAGTTTTGCCTGAGCTCTGCTCCTAGGAAAGTCAGCCACCCTCTCCTGTGCATTTTAGAGTTGGTTGACTGTGAACTCAGATGTAAAGCCTTGCCGAGACACAAACCGCTGCTCTGTTATTTATAAGGATGCAACTCCCCTCCGAGCTCTGCAGCTGGTGTTTCCTGTCTCTGGTCATTATGCTGTGAGCTGAATTCATAGAAATGGCAGGGTAGAAACTGCTGTAACTTAGCATGCAGAACAGAAAGGCTTTGATTTGTAACGGAAATTGTTTATGAAGTTTAAAGATTTCTGCAGCTTTTCTAAGTGGCTGAAGGAGGGTGTATATGTGTGCGCTAATTAGTATAAAGAGCTTGCATGCGTGCGCACAGAGGAGAGAAGTGTGCATCTGCAGAGGACCTGCCAAGCACCGGCCCAGTTACTGCCTGGGCGATGCACCATTTGTTTCACAGCTGTGGGAGTGCCACAAGCCCGCTGGCAAATGACTGGATTTTGGAAAGCTGCAGCATCTTGTTTTCTTTCAAATATTTTACTAATTCTTCCTGGGCCTGATGGACTGTGGGAATTTAGGACGCGTGTGAGTTCACGAGAGCCCAGGAAATGTGTAGGTAGTCCATAAAGAAAACAAAAAGGAGGAGAAAATAGCAAAAATAAGCAATCTCCAGTCAATAGGCTGCAGCATTATTATGCTGCAGAGGCAGGTTCTCTTCTTCTTCCCTTAAGTGTTTGATTGCCTCTTAATTATTTGGTATCAATTTTATTGCACTCTGTCATTGCCCAGGCATCCTGTGGCTGCAACAGTCTGGGTGGTAGGAGACCATTTTAAGAGCCTGCCTCCCACTGTGAGGACTGGCTTATCTTTGGAGACTGGAAGCAAGGGACTATGTTTTCAGGTTCTGCCAGTTTAATATTAAAGAATTTACTTTAGATACTGCTGTACTTAATACTAGCGTTTGGCATATGACTAGAATCTGGGCTCAAAGTAAATGTGAAGGAGACTGAAAGAAGCTGGGATTTTCCCTTGCATCATCTTTATAAAGTTTTTTCTTTGCAAATTGCTTTCTAAAGCATTGCAATGGACTTTGTGTTTAAGTATGTTTATAATACTTTAATAAGCCTGTATTGCAGACCTGGTATATATCCTACAAATGCCTTACTCTCCCATTCCATGCTAAGCCTTCCAATAAAGCATCTGAGGGGAAGGAGGGGTGCTCTCTGCACTCCAAAGGTGACGGTTATTGATTCACTGAAAGATTTGCTTCAAACTGCTCAGTGCTGGGAATGTTTGCTAGAACTCCAGATGCCCCCAGGAGCCGGGGAATACCCTCCTGAGAAGCACTCTTGTTTCACAGCCCTGCCCTAACAGGAGAACCTGGCTTTGCTGTTTGGGAATTCATTTCCAGTGAAACAGGGAACAAATCAGAGGGGGTAGAAATCGGTGTGCTGCCATTTCAGGCCCTCTCGTGGATGAAGGGACCACTGCAGTGGGAGCAGAGTGCGGGGAAACAGCCCCCCAAAGCCACTCTGTGCTGGTTTGTGGTGGCGATGGCACAGACCAGCAACAGGCTTCGGGTTCGATGGGATTTACGGGATTTGCCTCGTTCTCCGCTGGACTGGACTGCAATAGCTGAGAAGCCTTGACTTGCAGAACTGCACCGCAGGAGGGCTTTGGTCTAACTGGTGTCTCGGTGCTAGCAAAATATGGGAAAGTCTAGAGGCAAAATTAATACTCACCTGAGTTTTCATAGTGTGTGTGTGGACGTAATACTAAACTCTACTTTCTTTTAAACCTTTTGTGATTGGTTTGAACAGCAAATAAGATGAACATAGATGAAAATTTCCTTTTAATGAGACAGCAATATAAACGGGATGCTACAACACAGCAGTACTGCAGTTGTCTGAGGATGTCCCTCTACAAACAAGCAGTTATACACATTATTGTGTATACATGCAGCTGAGTGCCCTTTACCTGCTCCTGAGAGGGGGTAGAGCTCCTAAGCTGTGTGCCCTAAATCTACTCCAATAATAGGTAGCAGAAATCCCCCGTAACATGACAGTTTTGCTGTGAAACGTATTGACCTACCCTGACACCACAAACCTGGTGTTCTCTTTCTGAAAGCCCTGTCCCAGTGGCGCAGAGTAGAGAGCTGAGGGGAAGTCCTGGTGTGGTGGAGGTGAACCCGGAATACAGTCAGATGGCTGCAAGCAAATGCGTGTCTTTCAGGGTCCTTCCCTACCATGGATCGGCACAGCTCTTCTGCCCCCGCTGGAGGACGCCGAGCTCTCTGTGACACTGCGCACAAACTGCTCATCTCTGTGTCTTCCTGTATGGATATAAAATCTCCCTGTAAGTGTTCATACACAGACACACCTGTTCATAAATAGTATATGGAAGCATCCAAATCTCTATACTGCACTGATAAAATTCAGGGGTTTGTTGGATTGTTTTTTTTTTTTCCCCCTCCAACTGGTTATTTTCCTTAAATGTACTATTGATCCTTGGTATGTATTTGTTTAAAAATGAGCTGGACAGATATTTGGTGTATTTCTGTATTGCTGCTCATGTTTGAGTCATTATAAAACACCTTTCTGATTTCACCGGTAAGTTAAATGAGAGGTGCTGGAAATCTACTGGCTATAAAAGTCAGCAAGATTATTGTTCGGGATTGTTATCTTACATTTCTGTAAGTGTTTGAAAATCTAGTATAAAATCATGGAAACTAAGGTTATGTAGAGGTTAGGAATCTAAACTTTTAGGATGATTCGAACCCTCAGCAAGAGGCTTGTCGTTCAAGACAATGCTTCTTCAAAATCAGCCCTATACTTCATAGCTTGGTATTCTGAAAAATTTATGTTTTGATTAGGAAAGCAGAGAAGAGCACATGGGATAGATCAGCAGCTATGCTGAGAGATATATGGGATGATACTCAGTTCAGTACTCAAAACGTTATTCTGAGTCATTGCATGGTTTACCAGCTACTTGTCAAATGGAAAAGTTGGTAGTATGAAGAACTAGCTACTTGAAAAAGCTCGTGTGGTTTGTCTACGTGTTGAAGTGTGACAATACAAAACCTTATTTGAAAAATATGGGGAGAGACTGTTTGAAATCACGCAGCAGATTTCAGCACAGTCTCAAGGAGGGTTTGCGCCCTTTCATAAAATCAGTCTATATCACAGTGTATGAAGTTATTCAGATTAATCCAACTTGTGGGAACATCCTCATGTTGCCTTTTCAGCAAGGTCATGTAAGAACCCAGTTCTCTTCTCATTAAATACAAATCCGTCCTAAGTCTGTGGTCATCCTTCCAATTATTTTAATGCAAAATCAGTCCCTTAGTGTCACAACGGTTTTGGTTTCCTTTCAAAAGAGCTAGAAGTTTGTAGATCAAAGCAGCTGTATAAAGAGTAAGAGAAACAGAGCAGAGCCTGAATGTCTGCAAGGAAGCACAGGGCCTGAATGTGCATGGGGAAGCCAAGCCCAACCCATGGAGGTAACGACACTGAGAAAGCAGCAAGCCTCATTTGACAGGTGATGTTGCAATCAAGCAGCAGCTACTCATCATGATCGAGCCATCCCGAAGGTGTCTCAGGTCTCAGGGTTGTGGTCCTTGAGGACGGTGCTGTGCCCTGAAGCCAGGGCTGCGGGCACGGGTTGGGGCTGTTGCAGGGTGGTGGGGACGAGCAGAGCCAGCAGTGCCCGAGCTCTGTTACGGACCAGCGCTGCTCCCGGCAAGCGCTGGTGAGGCCGGGATCTGCTCTGATGTGTGACAGGGAGTCCCGCTGCGGACACCAGCACTGGAGACACTTCTGGGAACTGGGATGCCTGCGAAGGGACTGGGAGCTCTGGGACTGGAGGGGCAGAGATGAGGCTCGACCGAGGACTAGATCCCCATGGAGGAGCAAAGGAGCAGCTCTCTGGGGTCTGAGGATGGAAGAGGAGGATTTTCTGCTTTCCCTCCATGGAAACTGGTAAGAGAAAAGGAGAGCCCTGCCAGTGCGTTTGCTCTGCTCTTCCCTTTCCCATTAGCCCTCCCTGAGCCGGTGGCTGTCAGCCTGGAGGAACCAGCGCCGTGTGTCTGCCCAGCATGCGTCAGCACCATGGGCACATTGGAGGAGACCGGAGGGATGAAGGGATGGTGTGTTCACAGCGCTGTATTGCTACTCTGCCAACAGTAACAGCGTTAGAGAGGTTTAAAGTGCAAGATAAACGTTATCTGGCGGTGCTGGCTGGCACCTGTATGTCACTGCGCGCGCTTCGCTTGGGAGTTCAGCGCTGAGCTGTTCTCGGCTGAAGAGCCGCAGAGGCTCTGCATGGGTGGTGGGCAGCCCCAGGAGCAGTGTCGAGGCACACTCCTGCTCTGCCTCTCCAGGGGGTTGCGAACAACTTCTCTACCGCACTGCCCTGGGACTCCTGTCTGCTCCTGGAGAGGACACGAGGCCGCCCGTCACTCCGGCCCCGACGCCGAGCCAGCACTGGGCCGGGGAGGAGGCTGGAGCAGAGCATCCTTCGTGATGTCCTCGGACAGGCGTGAGCGGCCGCCGTGGGCAGCAGGGCCTGACTCGCGCTCCCCTTCTGCCTTCGGCTCGGCTTCGAGTCTGGCCAGCAAGGCAGCGGTGGGTTTGTGACGGACGGGGTACGCGCGAGGGCCGTGGGGTGCGTGGCTGGTGGAGGGGCCCGTGGCATCGCCCAGGGGCCGGGGTAGTGCCTGGCCCCTCGGTGCTGCTGCGGTGGGCGGCATGGGGCTGCGGGGGCAGCTCGGACCAAGCTGTTTGCTCTGATGGGAGATTTTATGTGTTTCTCCTCTCGGCTTGTTTGGGGATGAGTCACTCGGTTTCAGAAACGCAAAAGAGGGTTGCCTGAGGAACTGAAATGCACTTTGTTTGTTTTCTAAGGCATTTAGTGGGGTGATTGTGAGCAGGAGAAGAGGAAGAGGCTTTGAGTCACCTCGGTCCCCGCGTTAGTCAGTGTGCTTTAGCAAGTAAGCAGATGCCATCCCTGAGATACAGCTTGCTTTTCTCAGGAAAAAGGAGAGAGCTTTCCTCCTGTCATGCATTGCTTTTTTGACATATTTTTTTTCTGAACGATCACCATGGAGGAGGTGGGAGAGACACAAACTGTGAGCAGGGTCAGTGCCGCCCCTTAACCCAGAGGGGTTCCCCCTGGATCTGCCCGCATGCTCGTTCCCCTTCTCGGAGGTGAAGGAGGGACACCTAAAATCATCCCCGTGGTGCTGCTGTGACAGGCGACACGTATCTGTCCCCATCTGTCTGCCAGGAAAGGCACGGGGACCGCAGGGACTCGTCACATGCCAGCTACAAACCTTCCTCCAGGTGTGTGGGCCAGATGTTTTCTGACAGGGTATTTCTCTGTTGCAAGATGCTGGTTTTGAGGGATGAGCGTTTAAGATGGGAATGTACCAACAACACTGCAGCAATCCAGGGCAGTGAGCGGATCCCCTGGAGCGGGAGGCGGCCCATGCCAACATTTTTCTCTGCTCTGGCAAACACCTTCCCAAGTGGCCAGGAGGGCAGAGCACGGGGGCTGCTCCGTGGGGTGGAACAGCGGCAGCATAACGTATAGAGGGAACTTTAACTGGAAACGTGAACTTCTGTGGCACTGATAGCACTTACAGACCGAGATAGTTCGAGCTTGGCCAGAATATGTTGTTTTTTTCATTGCAGCTATCTGCTAAATATAAAAGTGTTTCAGTGGCCATATTTTAAGTTGTTTATACTAAATAATATGTACTGAGGCAAACCCAGCCTTTGGCTGAAGAAAGAAACGATGTTCCTCGAGATCCCCAGGAAGACACAGGTAGGCAACAGCCTTCACAGAAACGCTCAACCACATCTGAAGGCTTGCTCCCAGGGGCAGTTACAGGCCATTCGTGGCAAGGCATCAGGACTGCTATGCAATAAGGATAAAACAAAAAAATCCTTTCACTGACTATTACACCCCAAAGCATTGCCAATACTTCTTTAAAGGTGGAAAATACTGTTTCCCTGCCTGCTGTATCACCAATATCTCCTGCAAAATCTAGGTTTTATCTGGCTTTTCTCAGACTAGAAGCTGGCTATCAGGGAGCAGAAGCGTCGGTGTGCCAAGTCTCCTCTTTCTGGGTTAACAGCTAAACCCACATCTAAAGCCAGGAGACGTGTGCCCGTTCAGCTGAAGAAGCCTGTGGAACAAGCCGGGAAGGTGAGGTGCAGGGCTGGAGCTGGCCGGCCACGGCTCCCGAGACCAGCAAATGCCAGCACCCCGCTTGCCATTCTCTTGTCACTGGGGGTTTTGGATTGTAGAGAGGAAAGGCTTCATTCCGCAGATTGGGCTGATTAGTGAATGCCATTTACCAGTGGAGTTTATAGGTCCGAAATAAACTGACATTACTTAAATATCACTTAAGATGAATGTTACTGAAGTGATGAGTCAGAATGGATTGTAATCTGTACAGGCACTAGGATTGTTCTTGTTTCTGCTTATATCACACTGGGTTATTGTTTTGGGGTTTTGTAATCACACATTGTGTTATGGCTTAGGACTAGGATAGCTTGACTGAGACGCTGATAGAAACCTCCTCATGTGCCAAAAATTTGAATTAAGTATTTTTTTCATGCAGTTGGGTGCTTCAGGCAGCTACAGATCCATCAGGCTGCAGGAGGCCTCTGGGTCCATGCTTTGGCTGTTTTAGATGGCGAGTGGTCGATCTCCCTGGCAGTGGTGAAACTGCACCCACATGGGGTCCCTCAACACCACGCCGGCAGCAATTGCTGCCAGCCCAATTCTGCAAATCTTCCTTTTTGGTGAAAATTTGTGATTTCATTTTTTTGTAAAAATCATTTGTGAGATGACAACAATGTGGAAAATATTCTTTAATTCTCATCAGATGGAAAATCGTCCTGCACAGGAGATAACTATCTGCCTGCTTTGCAAGGGAAGGCATTTTCCAGGCTCGATTGTTCCTATCTGTTTCCAGCCTGGAGCTTGCTTTTCCCTCTGTTTTGCCTCCCTTGGCTGGACAGCCTGCCCTGCCTGGCCACCGCTGGTGAGGAGCTGGCTGCCCACGCCGGCAGGAGGAGGGAGGGCTGCCGGCTGCGGCCGGTGCCTGGCTCCAGTGGCTCTCCTGGCTGCGGGTGGCCGGACGCACCCCCAGGTGCAGGGAAGAGCCCGGTTGTGCACCGTGAGGTGGGTCCGTGTGCTTGGCACAGCTCGGCACGGCAGTGGGATGCTCTCAAGTGGTGGGTTTCAGCACAGCGCTCAGCCTGCCCGGGGCGGCCACACACCCCTGCCCCACGCAGGGAGGGTTTTCTAACCCCCAGGACTTGCAAGCCCTGCCAGGGTGGACTGGTGAAGGTGGAGTACTCCAGCCAGCGGCCAGATGAGGCATCTCTGCTGGGGCATGCAAATTTGTGTGTCTCTGCACCTTCTCTGAGTCATTTCAGATTTCTTCTCCAGCACTGACCGTTTCTGAAGTGACAGTATTTTTCAGTAGCATGTAGTATCCTGTTTGCTATCAGTCATATGGAATATTTCACTTTTTGCTCCTAAAATTATTGTGAATTTTGCTAGATGGCAAGATGAGGCATCACAAAGTTAAAAAAACAGCGAGTGAGATCTCTACCAAATGGCCAGTCCAGGTACATTGAAATGTGTGTGTTAAAACATGTTCTCCTGGTTGTCCTTTTGGGCATGGCAGAGCACCTAGAAGGACGTGGGATGGACGGACGGACGTGGTTCCTGGTGCTGTGGGAGGAGCAGCCGGTGGCTCTCCCATGCTGGTACCATCACTGGGCACGTGGTGACCGGCGGAGCAGGGAGCAAGGGAGGGCAGCTCCTCCCGGTGACCTGATGCAGCAAGGGGCTGGGCAAGTAGGAGGAAAATAAACTCACTGTATCAGAAATACGATTAAAATCAGACATGCAAAAAAAGCAGCCCCCCC
>VYZV01035758.1:305-46598 GCA_013401275.1 Pandion haliaetus | reverse complement strand
GCTGTCTCTCGGGTCTGGGCTTCCCCCCCCCCCCAGAACATTTCTGCTGTTTGCAACTGGATTCCCACAAAACTTTCGCTTGCTGTTGCTGTAAATTGCCAGCTGAGCGATTCCAGCTTTAGCCTATTTGTCTAGCATGAAGAAGCCTAAATAGAACGTTTGAGACACATTATAATCTGAAAGTATTATCAGAAAACTGGTACGTAATAACCGCGCACTTAAGGCTTGGCTTTGTTCAGCGACAGAAACACACTTAATCCTTTTCTTTGTACAAGTGTGGGGAGATAAAGGAAAGCCAGAGCCAGACTAATCTGGGGAACGCTGCTGCTGGGTGGCATCCAGCTCCCCTGGCTGTGATGGAGCAGCCCTTTGTGTGGCAATTGCTGCCGGCGCAGGGGGAGGCTGATGGTAATGGCTGTGACATGGCTGTATCTGTTAAAGATGAATTACAACACGGGCATCAGGCCTGAGGACCGCTCTGCACAGACCGTACCTAATGGTCGCGTGCCGTGGGTGTACGCCTGCCATTAGCTCTTTCACCTGGTGTGCGATTTATTATCACACATGTGGTCGCTCCCTCCGCTCCTTTTCTCTCCCCAGGTAAACGCATGTTTATAAAGTAGGGCGTTTCTATCAGTGGTCACGCTGTGGCATCATTTTATACTGCTGAAGCCTGAGACATTTGGCTATACTGACTGCAAACATTTCAGTGATAATGTCATTCCTTATTCATGGTTCATTTTTATGGGAAGAATCAATGTTTAACGCTGATTCTGGCTTTTTCCAGAGACCTCTTCAGGCACAGGTCTACCTAGCCTGAAGAAGGGATCCTGGATGCTCGTTGCCATGATCATGCATGCATCGGCTCAGAAATGCTATGCAGCTGCCACAAGAAACTGCAGCAATAACTACCTGCGGTTACCTTAATTTATCTGTGCTTTCTGCCTTTTCCAACAGGTGTTAAGTTTATAAATGCCCACAGATTTTTAGGGGAAAAGCCCAAAAGAAAGGTGAGGTCTTAGCATAACAGAGACGTGATTTGGGCACTATATAGATAATAGTTACAGTGTTAATGGGAATGACGGCAATCCCTGGCCTTCAAAGTCTTGGAGCCTCACCCGTTTTAACGTTTTGAAGGATACCCACCGTTGCAGAGATGCTCTGGTGCTGTGCGCCCGCCAGCCCCTCGTCCTTCCCCAAGAGCACAAGTGCCTGCGCACGCCCGAGGACGGAGCAGCTCCGCCGCAGCCTGTGGCACGGGGCGGCCGCACGCCGAGCCGCGGCCCTGCCTGGCCCCTGACTCCCCACGGTGCACTGCAATCGAGCAAAGCAATCCGCAAAGAAGGAATATTCCTTCTCCTATTTGAAAACACAGGGCTGCCACATACTTTTGGGGTTTTTTTTTTTACTTATGCAGAATAAGACAAGAGGGTTGTGGACACTGCAAGGACCAGTGGGAGGTCCATCTCTGATGTCCTGTTGGATGCAGGGGTTTTCTTGAGCGGTCATGCCTCTTGTCTTTCCCACTTCCACTGTCCTCAGGAATTACACCTCCAGCAGTTTGAGGAAGAGTTCCCTGCTCCAAGCACTTTTGCCATCAGAAAGTTTTCCTCGAGATTCAACTTGAATTTTTCCACTCATTCTCATGTTTTTTCACAGCAACCTCTATCACCCTAAATAGCACCTTCCTGCTGCAGGGTCTTCCAAAAGATACTGCTCCAGGGGTCTCCCAGCCAAGTTACTTCTGGTTCCAGACCCCCCTCCCCCGAAGTAGGTGTTTGTGAGTTTATGAAAGCTAATTGTGAAGATATCATATTATCACCCCTGTGCAAAAAAAAGCTTTGTGTTGCTTCATTTTATATTGGCTGGTGGTAGCTCAGCTCTCCATTTTAACTTATTGCAGGGAAGACGGATAGCTAGTGGGTGGCCAATTTTTTCTGTTAAAGCTGGAACAGATACTGCATTACTGTCTCCCAGCGAGGATGCCCAGACATTTTTCTGGAGGTGAACAACTGAAACAATATTCTGATGTTCTAAGAGTACCCATGTGGTTTTTTTTATTTTGGAAATACTCAATTTTATATTTAAAAGGTTTGGAAAAATGAAAAAGCTGAGCTATAACCAGTTTCCCAGGGCTTAATCTCCAACGTAATAAAAATAAACATGAATTCCTTCAACAACTGCCTCTTGCAGGTTAATGCAATCCTTCACACCAGAATGTGTCGCAGTTGATACTTCGTCTTGCAGCAATGCCAGTTAAACATCCTCCATGGGTGTTGATATCAGACCTGTTACTGTGTAAAATTGCTCTCTAACTCACTTGGAAAGGAACCGTAGGGTGGAGGAAGATTCTTGGGCAGAAGGGAGCACCTTTTCCAAGCTTTGCAGGGAGCGATCAGCGCGCCCGGAGGTCGTTGCTGTTGGCTGCTGACCCTCTGCCCGTGCCCGGCTGAGCTCGCTGTCAGCATCTAATAGGCGGCTTTGAACATGACGATGGCTGGTCTTGCGTCCTGGACCTAGCTGCTCTTCCTCCTGATCTGAAAGCTTAAGTTCTCACTTGACTGAGGGAGAGGCTGTATTGGTGCAAGCTGGTGGCGGGATGCCACCAGCTAGTTTTAGTTTTTCTCTAAACTGCAGATTTTAGCCGTGTGCCTCAAAGAACCATGAACCTACTGACCATTTTCCACTCCCATTTCTGGTTACAGCTTGCCTTAGCCAGATCCAGCTCCTTGGGTGACTCCTCCAGGCCCCAAAGGTATGAAGATATTCTTCTACAGTCGCTGTTATTTACTTACACTGCATGAAATGTGTGTCCTGGGAATTTTCGCATTTAGCAGCCCTAGTAGGATAAGGGTGCAAGGCAGAGGGTGGTACCCAGCACCTGGGATGTGTGGGTGAAATATTGTGACATTTAGTTCGACGAAGGAAAGAACAAGCCCTACCGCTGCAACGTCTGTGGGAAGGCGTGCTGACACCCTGCTAGCACAGGGGGTGCTAGCAAAGATGGGGACACAATTGTTTTGGTTAGAAATAGAATGCACGAAGCGTGGCACCCCGTGTTCATGAGGAATTCTGTGTATTCTTACAGACACCTTGTTGCTATATTAAAAGAAGATAAAGAGACGTTTGGGTTTGAAATCCAGGTAAGACTTAAATGACAAGTCGATTGATTTAAAAATAAAATATGGTGCAAACTCTTAAGTGTCACATCCTCAAATTTAGGTTAAGACAGCATAGAGCAGAGAAAGGTATCTGTCATTTCCTCATGAAATCTGAAGAGCTTACAGTAATGATACAGAACTAGGATGCATTTCCAAGGATTTTTTTTCATAGTGAAGGTCACAGATGAGAATTTCTGGCCTTCTCACAGGTCAGAGTGTTGAATGTAGGAGAAATCTCATCCAAATCCAACTATGAGGCAATGGCAATGCTTTCTTACCTGCATAAGTGAATATTTTTGGGTAGAATTGCATATGAGAATGTTTTCACATAAAAAGAGAGAGATCAAAAAACTCTCTCTCCAAAAAATGCCTTATACTAGCATTTTACTACATCCTTTAACATATGCAGAGACATATGTATTTTTGAAGTGAATGTACAGTATTGGCATGTTTTTTAATAAATAACTGCTAAGCTTGACTTTTTGGGGGCTAAATCATATAGGAAGAAATTCTGTTAGATGTAGAAGTCAGTAAATCATCACACAGGAAAACCAGAATCTTATCAGGAGTACCACTAATGGGAGACTTTTGTTCTGTAGATTTTTGTGAGAAAGGTAAGCCTCTTAGATCAGTAAGCCTGCCAAAATCGTGGTTATAAATAAAAAATAATCCCAGGAATAAAAGGATATAGTTTTGGGAACAGAGGGTTGTGGCAATACCGCAGAGCTCTGCCTGCCGGCAGGACCCGCAGGCAGGAGCCTGTTTTGTGAGCCTGTGCCCATGAGACCCTCCCACATCACCCCTCTGTTTCAACTACTGCGGCGGCAGGGCATCTTCAAAGCGCTTGCCTATATTTGTGCACAAAGGGAAAATATTATTTTCAGTGAAATTAGTGTGTTAGGAAAAGCTTAACTTTTTCAAATTTGGATCTGTGACAAATGAGCGGGTAAGCGTTCAGCTCGTGAACAGGGGAGAGCTTTCAGTAGGAAGGATAATTGAGTCAACTGTTGGGCTTTTGTATAAATTGTCAGGGCAGATTTTCATTACATGTGACATTCTGATTAAAAATAATTGTTCTTGGCACATTTTCTTCCTGAACGTACATTCAGCATAAGCACTTCACTAGAAAGTCCGGGCTATGGAAAGGCAGCATCTGTCTGATACTAAGAACAAGCCATTATTTAGAAGCTGTAATTTCATTACTACAAGTTAAATTTAGGCAAACCAGAATAAGATGATGTGAAACTCTAGGTCTACCATCTGCAGGGAGCTCATGAGAACTGCAGTGATGGCCGAACGCCAGAGCTTCTCCTGTGTTACCGCTTCCTCTCCTACTTCCCACTGGCAGACCGGAGCCCGGGGGCGAGACGGATGCCGTGCGGCTCCCAAAGTGCCTAGGTGTTTGCAGAGCAGGTGCACCTGTCTCTCCTCTCACTGCAGCCACCTAAAAGCGAGGTGTCCCCTCCAAAACCATGGCCCAGCCATCTTTTGCAGTCCGTGAGGACAAGGTACACGGGAGGGAAGTCCACCCTCCTGGCTCGAGTGATTCTCTTGGGGCCATCAGTCACACCCGGGAGATGTCCACCTCTCCCAGTGGCTCTGGTGGGGATGTCGAGACACCTCTGTCCAGATGGCTCCAGTTAGGTGTGATGAAGCCCATCCTGCTTGAGCTTGTATTGCTCAAGCTGGCCCAATATTTCAGGTTGGTCGGTGAGACCTACCACTCTGAAATAGGTCAAAAAAAAAAAAAAAAGGCAAGCATGACCTGCAGTGGCATGTCCTCCAAGACCCTCATGTTTCACTTGGTGCTCTTAGTTTAGCCAAAAGTTTTACTGTTGGTCTAAGGGCTGAAATCACCGCATTGGTGTGATTTGGCCAGATAAGCTCTGAAATCACCCAGTCTCCATCCCTCCTTGTTCCACGCTGACTGAGAAATTTGGGAATCTAACATGACTTCTTATAGCTGGGTTAGATGTGGCTGTCATAGGTTTTTCAGGAAGTTCAGCTTCAGTCTTAAATTTCGGTAGGAAGATGTGGCTGAATACTGATATTTGCATGTAACCAAGAAGACATTTCCTGTCATTGCAAGATCTCGTCAGGTTGCATCGCTTACTTTTGCATTTTTCCAAATACATGTCAGCACTGATAATCACATGATGGATTTATCCTTAGAATTACTTGATGTATAGTTAAATGTATAATAAAAAGCACTTTGGAGGGCGTGTGGGGACATGTGTGGATAATGACTTTAAGAGGCCCAAAGAGCAAAAGTAGGTAGGTCTTTTGTTGCTTTTCAGTTCTTATTGCGAACTGATCTATCTGGCAGCACCAGCTGACTTCACGCTGTCTCATTCACAATGAGTAAGAGTCAATCACTTGAAAAGCCCGAGTCACACCCTGCCGTGCTGTGACTGGGAACATGAAATTCTCTTCCAGAAAGCAATCCGCATCCATGCTAACAGTTATTCTTGACTTGAGTTCCTGAGTTTTTGATCGTGAATAACCAACTTGCTCTAAAACAAGTTTTTTGCAAAAACAAGGTACAGGCATCTCTCAGGTGCCTGCTGTTCTTTGTCATAAGAATGCAATTTCTAATTGTTAGGCTATAACATTTTGGTGTTCTCACTCGCGTGATAATATACCCTGCTCATCACAGCCTTCTCATTTACAAAATGTGTAAAAAGTCTATTAATTTTAAAATTGTTTTCATGGCTCTACTATTGGTAACACTGTCACTTTGGTATTAACAGACTGTTAGATTTCCGCACCAAAATGATTACTCCCTGGAGCTATGCACTTGTGTCTGCAAAATTCAAGAAGAAAGTCCTGCCCATCTTTCCGGCCTTCAAACTGGTAAACTGTTCATGTTTTTTTCCTGCTGTGGATGGCCTTGTCTTGCTTTTCTCCCAATTACTTTTATTGCAGACCATGTGGAAGGCGTGCATGTGCCGCAGATGCTAATTTTCGCCTCTGTGTATCTCTAACAGGCGATCTCCTCGCCAGCATCAACGGCGTGAACACTGATGGTCTTAATCACAAGCAAATAGTAGACTTGATAAAGTCTTCAGGGAACTATTTAAGGTAGGCATCCCTCCTTCAGATGGTTTTTAGCTTAACAGTCTCTCTCGCTGGAAGCCAAGAAAGCTTCTCGTGCTACCCTGCAGCCCTGCGCTGCCTCAGAGGCAGGAATCCCCATGGGTTTGGTTGTGCAGAGCCACGCTCTTACCGCAGGTGAGGGCTGGCCGGTGGAGAGAGGAGCTCTGGGAAGGTGCCCCGGTGCTGCTCCCCCGCTCCTTTTTCTCCTGCCCCTGCCACGTCTTTGCTCGTCTTGCATTGGCACCGGCCCGGCAGCGCTTGGTGCTCCTCGACGCTTCGGTGCCAACATCCCGTTCTTCACAGGTTAGAGACTGTCAACGGGGCCATGTTTCTGCGGAAAATGGAGCTCGAGACCAAGCTGCAGTTACTGAAGGTAATATAATTAGTTAGTTAATCCGTTGTCGGACGCAGGGGGCTGTTGTGGATTCATTGCTAATGGGGGAAGGTGGGTGTCCGTGGGGCGGGGTGTCCTGGCAGGGGGCACACACCCGCGTCTGCCCTGCCGCCAGCACCCCCAGCCGTGGTCCCTGTAGCATCTTCTGTGTAATTTTATTGTAGTATTTTCCCCCTTTTTTTTTTTTTTTGTAATATTTTCCCCCACAGTAATTTCTGTAACTCCAAATATTTCAATTTCTGCCTGTGTCTCAGCTGTGCCCAGCTGGTAGGCAGTCCTCCCCTGTAAAAACAGAACAGCGTATTTTAACATGCTCTGTATTTAGCAAAAAAGGAAGGCAGGCTTTCACAAGCAGAGCTCAGGCTCATTACGGACAGCATGCTGACTGCACCTCTGACTTGTAGAGCTTTGGTTCCCCCAGCCGAGTCCAAGGCAGCCAGGCTGGCAGCAGGTTTTTGGGTGCCGGCACCCTGGCATGCCTCTCCACTCGCCCCGCTGCAGCCGCAGTGCTGCAAGGGCCAGGGCTTTCCAAAGCCGGGACTTGATCAGCCTGAGTGAGGGGTTTTCCTTACGGCAACTCTGTGCCAAAAACCTCTGCACAGGAGTATGGTACGTTAAAAAGTGCATTAAAAATTCATCTGGCTAGAATAAACCTCATGCCAAACGGGTTAGGCTTGCCAGAGCTGAGCAGCAGGGACAGGGTTTGCCATATGTGCCATTGGCTATAAAATATAAGTCCTGCCACGGGGGCGATTTCATGTTTAGTATTTAGCATTTTTAAAACAATGTTTATTTAATTTGGTTTACGCTGCATTTGTGAGAGTACAGCACAGGGCATTGTAATTTGCTGCATGACACTGATGCTGTAGCTGATATAAACAGTAGCTGTGGGGCTGGAGGGTGAGGAAAGGAGGGGTCCCTCCCAACCTCCACTGGTCTGTGGCTGGCAGGGTGCTGAGCAGAGGGCCTGGCTGTATGGGCGATATCTTGGTCACCATCACTTCAGCCTAGAAGATGGGCAGGGGCGAGGGGACCAGGGTGAGACCTCCATGAGCTCAGTTTTGCCTCCAAGGCTCGCTAAACTGATGGGGGCTATGGAGGATGCTTTTGGACATAGCTGGGATGGTTTTAGGCATCGCTCCCCCGCAGCCGGCTGTTATTTTCTCTCTGAAGGAGGTAAACCTGACCAACGGGCTGTGGGGGCTCTCGGCTGGTGGGAACAGCCGGGGATCCAAGCCTGGAGGCAGCGCTGGTGGTCCCTGCGGGGTTGGGGCTGGGGCAAAGCCCTGTGTGGTCCGGTGGGGTGGGAGGCACTGGGAGACTGGTGTGACTGGTGAGTGCAGGGGCCACGCTGGCCTCTCATGGAGCTGCGTGTGACCATGTCCCTGGTGCCCGAGGCTGGCAGGAGCTGGGGTGGTGGTTGGGGGTGCTGAGACCGCCTGGCTGGCTGGCTAGTCCAGACATGGCGGGAAACAATCCAGGCCCCAGAGCCGGAGAGTTCATTGTGTTAATGAGCGCACAGCAGCAAGATGCTTCCATCCCGGCCCCAGTCAGTGCTCCATGGCAAGCTGTTTGGTCTGGTCCCTGAGAAAACTGGATGAAATAACTGGTAAATTCACCAGAAATGGGCCATCCCCCCACCCCCTCCCACCCCTTTCCAGGGAAATTATAAAGCCAGAATCTCAAAATCTGCTGTGAAATGTTCAGTTTCAAGAGCGGAGTTTTTAGATAACAACTGTTTCCCAGAAGTGCCAAATCTCTGCAACGAGCATCATTACAGAGTAGAATATGGCTGTGTGCCTGGCCCTGTGGTCTCATGCCAGTGTGGCTGCAGTGGAAAGAACCTAATTCTGTTTATAACTCTCTCTGATGCCTTACTGAAGGGTGTGCTCGGTCGCTGCAAAACCCTGTAACCGCAGCGCGACGGTGACGTGCCTGTGAGTGCTAAACATCACAGGTTTGGCCGTGCAGTTGCACAAGTGTGTCCGGCCCTCGGGATGCAGCAGCCAGCACAGCCGCCTGCGCGAGGCACTGCAGTGGGGACACGCACCCCGCTGTGCCCACCGCCGCCGTGCCGGTGGAACCGGCATCCAGCCGCGAGCAGATACCCGCCGCGTGCGTCGGTTAGCCTGACAGTCCCACTGCTGTTACAGTTTAATCTGATGGGAGAAACCAGGACTAGGAGGTGGTTGCTCTTTCAGTTGGGTCCGGATGGGGAAAACCTTCGGGCAACTCCCCAGCATCTCTTGCATACCATTTCCCAGGTTTAGCTGAATTATAAACTTCTAAAAACTGCTCTATTCAACATTGTGTAAAGATTGTAAGAGCAGGCGCCTCTGGGCTAATTCTCCTTAAAAGCTGTCATTGCTCCTGTTTTGCAGGTGAGCCTGTTTTAGAGTTGTAGGAATGGCAGCTGGGGGGAAGCTGGAGCCCCCCCGTACCTCTGACTTGGCGAAGGCTGACCTGCGCCTGCTAGACCTGATGCAGCAGTGCTCTGTCCGCCACACCGGGTCCAAATCTGCTAGGAAGTGACTCAGTGGGAAGAGCAGCTGGGAAAAGGCTTGTTTCCCGGTGCCCTTGTAAATCGCTCTTGCTCAGTGTATTGAGGGACCCCCAGGAAAAACCTGCGTGCCGCCCCCTCCTCCTGCTGCCGGGGGGCTGCCTGGCCTCAGTGGGGTGCCGGGGGCTTGCCGTGCCGGTGCTGCCCGCAGGGGTCCTGGTGCCTCACCACCCTGCAGCCGGGCCGTGGTTTTTCATTCTGTGTTTCGTTTTGTGGCTGATTTTTCTGAAATGTCGAAAAGAGGAAAAACGTGAACGCAATAACAGGATTGCCCACGCAAGCTTCGTCTGGTCAGTTCGGGTGTATAAATGTGTGATTGGCCGGCCTGCCCAGCTGCGTGTCTGAGGTGCACCGGGTTCATGCAGATTACTGGGGAAGTGCCTGCTGCAACTATCTCCAGGCAGAGGCTTACTTGTTGGGTTTTGGTTTTTTTTTTTAACTCAACTATGCAATAGTTTGGTTTTACACCACAAGCTGGCCTGCACCGGAGGGAAAGAAAACCGTAGCTCGGTGTTGGATGGCGTGTAGCACAGAGGTTTCAAGGATGCACAGGGCGGCGTGTTCTTAACACGGGGTCCGCGATGGTTAGCTGTGCCATCCCCACGCCGTGCTGCCGGACCCAGGAACGAGGAGCGGGGTGCCCCTTCCCGGCTGGTGGGCTCCGGAGCTGCGGGGGGCTGGAGGAGGGCAGCCTGCGGGCTGCTGAGGAGAGCCGGCATCGCCGTTGCTGGCTGAAGGCAGGCAGCACGCTCTCCAGATGCCAGGCTGCTTCTTTTCAAATCAGACACCTGCAGTACCCCAGCTGAAGCACCCAGGGCATGAGAGGGCTTGTGCCTTCTGGAAGAAATTTGCTAAACTCCAGGAAAATTGTCTCAGTAAAAAGAGGGATGTACAAGTGCTTCCTGGAGGTGACCTGTACTTTCTAGATACGCTGTTTTCTTTACAAGTGTTTTGTGCTTCTGCGAAAGTGTATGAGTGACAGAGCCCTCTTTCTTCTCCACAGCAAACTCTGCAGCAGAAATGGGTGGAGTTGCACTCTCTGCTCTTACAGGAACAGCGCTTGCTGCACGGTAGGTCCTCGTTTCCGGGTAGGAAACCACAATGCTGCTGAGTCCTTCTGTGGAAACGCTGTCTGATCAGTAAAAAGCAATTCTTTAATCTGATTTTCATTTGCTTTCTTTTTCTCCTGTTAATGAAGGCATGGGGCTGGCCTTGGGAAAGCTTTTTTCCTGGGAGTAATGAATTCGGATGCTGCTTGACCAATGCAGACCAAAGGCTCTTTTGCATGAGTACTAGGAAAGGAGCTGATGTGGCTTGCAAAGTTTTTTTCCATCCTTATTTTGGACCTATCAGGGCAGAGTTTTGGTTGGTTGGTTTTTTTAATGGGTTGCCCAGGGAGCAGCTTTGATTCTACACGTGGGGGAAGGCAGGGGCAGAGAGTACCCCACAGCTCCCTGCCCTGAGATGCCAAGGGTGTCCTCCTCTCCGGCCTTGAGCCGATGCCAGTAGATAACATTCCTCTTTGGTTTCTGCTTCCAGGGGAGGTGAATGACAACGCTCTACTGGGCATGCTGGAGCTGGAAGAGTCCAGCTTGCTTGGTGGCTGCAGCACGCCGGGACCCCTCTTCCCGACAAAGCCTCGCTTCTCCAGCGAGAGCAGCTCCCGCAGCCGGCTGAGCTCCATGACCGTGGACAGCGAGGACAGCTTCTACCAGAGCGGAGCCTTCGAGGATTCAGCTGCGGAGAGCCTGAGCCGCCAGTCAAGCGTGGATGATGACTGCTTCTTCCCCAGGGACGGGGACGGCGCTGCCGGGAGGTCCTCCCTGCGGAGGAACCGCAGCATCAGCCTGGCCAGCAGCGGGTCCATGTCCCCGCTCTGGGAGGGGAGCAGCTTCACCAGTAGTTTTGGGACCCTCCCGCGGAAAAGCAGGAGATCCAGTGTCCGAAAGCATCTTTTGAAATTCATTCCAGGCCTTCACCGGGCGGTGGAAGAGGAAGAAAGTCGGGTCTGATGTTGCACGTGTCACCCTTGATGTCTGGGGCTCTGCCCGTGGGACAGCTGCGTGGCCTGGGACCAGGGGCAGCAGCTCACCCAGAGGCACGCAATGAGCGAAGCGTGGTGGCACTGCATGGCAGTCCTCCAGACAAGAGTACTGATGATGTTTAAAAAGCTCTGGGTTGTTGTTTAATTATTTTAATTTTTAATCAGAGCACACTGTGGACCTCTTCATTAGTGTGAAAAATGACGAACTCTGAAACGTGAAGAACCTTTGCAGAACTTCCTCAGCATACTGTAGTGTTAATAACAGTTTTTAATTGAATGCAGAAGTGATAGCTATTTATTTCCTGTTACCAAAGTCACAGTCGTCCAAAGAAGGTCTTTAATAAAGCAAGTGCTTCTACTAAAACCAGTGGCAGAGTCCCGTTAGAAAGAGGATGGAGCCCAGAGCGTACAACAGAGAGAGACCCTGGACAGTAGCGTTTTGAAACGAAGGGCAGAGATTTACCTGTGGTTTGCGGTGGGTGATTTACCTGGGCATGCCGGAGCGGGCCAGGAGCACGACTGCCAACTCCCCCGGCACGTGTGTGGCGGTCAGGACCCGTGCCGGCCGTTTCACTGCGGGGCTGCCCGCACCGGTTCCCACTGCCTGTGCAAGGCCATTGCTCTGAGCCGCTGCTGCTGCTCGAGGACGTGCACGCTTGATACGTGTGTCAGAAAAAGGAAGGGTGAACTCCACAACCTGCTTCCCAGTCTCCAAAGCAGGGACCGGTTCCCCTGGTGAGTTGTGATGACAGCATCGATAGACAGATTTGCAAAGCAAACGCTGGCTGCCATCGCTTTCACATCTCTTAGCAGCCATCGTATGAACCCTGCAATAACCTGTTTTATCAGTTGTGACCTGACCAGCTGCAATCTCTGCCAGCAGCTGGTATCCCGCGGCCTGCCAAACCTGTCATATTCCAGGGGATCTGGAGTAGAAAGGACCCTCCTGAGCAGGCATGCACGCAGCCTTGGCCTCTTCTGCCATGCCAGTGCATGGGAAGCCGGCAGCGTCCGTGCGCTCGCTGCCCTGAGCAGCTCCGCATGTCCGGAGCAGGGTGCGCTGGTCACCATGCACCCGTGTGGGCTCCTGTGTCAAACGCAGGAGGAGCACGATGGAGAGCACTGGCAGTTTTTCCCTGCAGTGCCTGCCAGCCTTGCTAGAAACAGCGTTTTATGCATGGTGTCAGCTCGGCAAGAGTCACTGGCGTGCCGGGGTCTCAGCTCGGCCCCAGAAGGCACAGTGCTCCAGTCGCCTGGCCGGAATTTTACCAGGTTTGAGAAAATACTCCTCTGCTTACAATGATGTAACTATATAGCTCAGATCGATTTGACCTCTTTAAGGCGGGAGGAGTAAAGGCGGAGGATTGTCCATCAGGGACGAGCAGGATTGTTCTGCGCTGGGCGCGGTGGCAGGTCGCACTCCAGGGAGCTCCTTAGAGGGCTGTGCCTGGGACCCCGTCCCTCTGTGGTCCTGGGGGCTGCAGGAGATGCCCCTTGGCCTGGTGTTCCCACCACTTGTCAGTGGGAAGATCATTAACAGTTGGCATTTCTTCAGGAGCAGAGACTTCAGGCAGTAAGATTAACTTGATAGCTTATACAAAGTGATTTAATAAATATGGGCATAGAAGTGATGAAAAAGATGAATTTTATTTCCATCTCAGGCAACACAGAAATAGGCTGTTTGTTCAGCCCAAGCAACCCAGTTATGTTTTTCAAATACAACTGGAAGAAATTTAAATATAGTTTAAATACCCTGTGTGACTCATCTGTCTTTTGACTGGGCAGACCATGAGGTTGTTTACCATTCAGGTATTGCTGTGCCAGGATTTCCTGGTCTTTTCAGAAACCTCAGGCTAAACCCAATGGCTTCCCTCTGAGATGAACCCCAAATAAAAACAACTTGTTCCCAATACTCCTCTAATTAATGAACGTCGCTAAGCCAGCAGAATCTGTACTGGCGTCTGCAATTTCTCTTAAAAGGATTAAGTAGATGGTAATATGGCAAGTCTCTGGGGAAGCTGGAGGGCAATCAGGAGAGCAGCTCACGAGGTTTTTACGTAAGGGAATGATGTTCTGGCTGCGCTGCTGAACTGAGCACCTGCAGTTCAGCCCGTGAGCCCCTCTGCCATCAGTTCCTCCCCCAGCCCCTGGGCCCGGAGGTGGGCTTTGGTCTGACACCTGCACGGAGCCAAAGCCGATCCGTCAGCCCAGGCTGGGGCAGTTCAGGTGCTGGACTGGGCTCTGGAGCTCATTGCTAGACATCAAGTTTTTTGCCTGTGATTTGCTGCCTCAAGATAGAGTTTTACTTTGCCAATAACACCAGCTGAAAGGAGGAAAAAAAAGTAGAGGTCATTTCTGTTTGGATAATCTGTGGAGTTCAAGGCAGATATATGGGTGTCCGAAAGCAACTGTGGGCACAATAACCAGAAAATCTGGTGAAGGTTGTCGTGGTGCCCCAAAGAGAACAAAGAGCTCCAGCACTCCAAAAGGGACCTTAAGCTTAGTCACAGGTTGCAGTTAGGACCCTTGGCTCCAGGTGCCAGACGGACAGCCGAGGGAAGAGCGCTGTCCATCACCAGCTCACTTGCAGAAGCATGTGGACGTTTCCCCAGTCCAAGTCAGGGGTGTTGCTGGATGTGGCCGGTGGTGCCTTCCTCCTCAGGAGCAGGAGCACGCCTCTCTCTTCCTGGCCAAGGAGTATTTGGACCCACGACTGCTGCATGCATTTGTGTCAGAAGACAAAATATTCCTAGCCCAATGTGCCTGACCGGAGGGTTGAAGCTTTGCCCTGAAAATCAGTGCACGCCCAAAGCCAGGCCAGAGCTCTTTGCCTTGGAGAGTGTGGGCTGACTGATCTGCAGAGACTGATAAAAATGTGTCAGTCTGACCAAACCCTGCTCTGCTTTTCCCCCTACAGCTCCTGAATTAAAGTCTCCTTTTGCCTTCGTTGCAGCTGGTTTATAGAGACCCAGTGGCAGAGGTGGGACTGGACAGGGTGCCTTGGTCACAGCCTACGTCCTCCACCTGGTTTTATGGAGGGAGAAAAACAGGTATTTAAAACACTCTATGAACTCTACTCCCCAAGGCTGCGTCTCTTGGTGGAAATTAGTGCAGGTTTATGGCCCAAAGCAGTGATTCCTTCTGGTATGGAAGTTAATTAGACATAACTTGGGAGACAGGTGCTTGCTTAGTGTGGAAAGGCTGAATGAGCCTGGACACCCAACAAGCTCAAGAAAGGCCTTAAGAAAGGCCAAATAAATGATGCTCTTCCAACAGTGGCAAGAGCACGGTTTGGTTGCTACAAGACAACATGACTTACTCACGGCCGCAATCAAAAACAGGATGTGGGTGACAGGCAGGCTCTGCGGGGCCGCTGCAGCGGGTGTCAAGATCAACGGTGCCCCAGCCGTCCGAGGGGAGGAAGGAGCTCATGGGCAAAGCAAATAGCTCAGAGAGCAGAATGAACGAGAAAGCTCTTTTAACATGGCATTTCTGCTTGCAGAGAGCAATCTGGAAGGTTCTCTGCTCTCTCTCCCGGGAGTTGGGGCAGGAGGAAGGTGGGCGTATGGGCAACGCTGTGTGGTGATGCCATGGTTCATGGGGCTGGGTCTCCGAGCCATGTGTGCAGAAGGTGCTCTGGACCTTCAGCAGAGGAAGTGTTTTCATTGATCATGGGGTCGTTGAAGGGTTTGCTTGATTTCCTAACAGCCAAGGGATTACCTTTTCTCTCTTTATCCCCTGTGGATAAAGGGGGCAATGCGAGTTTACTGCAGAAGTGTGACTGCTCTGAAGAATGCAGTTCCTTTTTGAACTTAAGACTTAACTTGCTGAAGTCTACTGAGCCTGACCTTGTAAGGGTTCTTAACTGCTTAACTGGGTCTTGTCCAGTGCCGAGATCTCGGCAACCCCTCCCTGAACTCAAGACCCTGCATCAAATACGGGCAAGGCACTGCCGTGGCACTCAGCCCCAGGGTCAGCAGCAAACAAGCAGAAAACCCACTTGAGGTGAGGGGTGTATTTGGGTCCTAAATCTTTTGGCTTGATTTGGCACAGCACAGAGTGGGCTGAGGCACTTCCAGCGCAAGAGCTGGCAAAACCTATTTGCTTTAGCAGCACGGCCTCGGGAGGCTGGCTTTTGCACGGGGCAGGTGTGGTGCCGGGGGACGTTCGGCTGCTCCTGGGGCGCAGGCATGGCCCCTCTGCTAAACTCCCTGGTTCCTGCGCTCCAGCACTGATCGTGGGCATCGCAGCGATGTTTTCCAAGGGACTAGAAGTGCCTCTTCTGCTGCCCTGAGACCGATTCACCTCGTTCATGCTGGCTTCTAGCCACCCTTGTCCTTTTTTAATGACCTTTGCAGTATCTCAGGGTTGGTTTTTTTTTTTTTGCTGGGCTCTCTTGGCCTGTAATTTCTACTGCGGAAGGTTTTTTCCACAAAAGCATGAAACAGGTTGTGGCTTCTGCTGGGAACATTTCAAATCCAGCGGAAAAGCGTTCTGGCTTCAAGGCTGTACTATCCTGCAAAAACTCTCCCCTCGCAGATTAGAAGTCCAGCCCTGGAAGCTGCTGAAATGTGTGAGGAGTTCCTGCGTTTCTCTGTCTGACCCATGTTTCTGCATGTCCTGGGTTTTGATCCATTTCAGCAGTGCTCAGAGCAGGCAGCTATCCTTTCAGCGACCGCTTTTCTGCACGCTTTTCAGGGATGGCTGTTTCTGCAATTCTGCTCTGCTGATTTCTGCTTTCGTACCTGATGTTTCCTTTCTCATGCAGCTGTTTTAGAAGTTTTTGTGTGTAGCAGCTGGTTGCACCCAGCTTTCATAGCATCGAAAAGACAATCACGAAACGCAGTTGTCACGGGTGACTGAGTTTGTCCTGCCTGCCACTGCAAAGCAAAAGGGAAGCACACCTTATGCATGTATAAAGCCAAGAACTTACTGCTGTGCTCCCAGCACAGACCAGCTGCTTGTTACTGCTGTCTGCATAAAACTATGATTGTGCCACACAAGGATAAGTGAAAGTAAAGCGAACTCACCATAGGCACCCAGTCAGTCTCAGAAATCCCTGTCACCGCAAAACCAAGCCAGCGAAGCCCGGACAGAGCCCGTCCGACCAGCCCGGGCGCTGAGGCCTTGCAAACTTGGTGCAAAGCTGATGGCCTGTGACAGGGGACGGCAATGCCAGGTTGCTGCCGTTAGCAGCGCCAGGCTGCACGGCTGAGAAATGCCTCGGTGGCACCCACGGGCGGGTGGGGACAGGAGCTTCTCCGGCGCAGACCGAAGCGTGCAGGAGAGCAGCGAGCAGGGCTATTCTGGCGATGCTCTGCTCGGGGAAAGCTCCGCACCCCGAATTGTTTTCGTAAAGTTTGGCTCTTTCAGTGCAGACTTCTTCTCTTTTTTTAAAAGCTTAAAGAGGCAGAAATCACACCACCTCAGGTTTGTGCAAATGAAATGTTTTCCTAGCCTTGGAGGTGGTTTTGCCCGGCTCTGTTTATAAATAGCTGCCGGCGGTGGGAGGAACCCGCAGCTACTTTTTCCTTTTTCCAAGTCCAGTTATGAACGCTGCCTGCTTAAAAAATACCACTGGGGAAGCTGCAGCATCTGAGCAGCTTCCAGGCCCTCAGTCACCGTGATGACCTGGGGGTGACGGGCAGCCCCTCAGCTCCTGGGGACAGTCTGGGGAGAACAACCTGGGCGGGCAAATGCCTTCAAACAGGCAGGAGCTGCTCTCCCCTCATCAGCGATCCCTTCGGGCTCCTCGCGCAGTGTTTGCCGGGAAGAAAGCAGCAGCTGCCTATTTTTAACACCGTCAAAACTTGAATTACTCTGCATGTGCCCATGGTTTGTAACTAGCAGGCCCTTGCTGCATCACTCTGGCATGTATGCCTGTTTTCCAGAGGAAACATGCTGCTCCTCCCGCAGCTCCCCTCCAAAGCCAGGTGTGGTCAGTGGGTCCGTCGGGGCAGCAGCAGCAGCAGCAGCATCCCAGCCCCGAGGACGTGAGAGGGCTGGCTGGTGCCTGACATAGCTCTGCTGGGGGCGAACGCCCATGATTCTGCCTTTCCTTTCATTCCTCCCTTGGGTGAAAAGTTAAAATTCTGACATTTTCTATAGAAGAGGAATCCCAAGGTATGCTTTTTCATAAACATAAGGTATTTATCTTGCTGACAAAATGGAAATGCTTGTCTGTAGTTTGTTGGCATGATCCATAGGAGTTTTCCTCTGGGTGTTCAAGTAAAATGTAATCCCTCCTGGCTGCGTGCAGTGGTGGGAACATTGGTCTCCATTGCCACCATGCTGGGCTTTCGGGTGGCATTGCATCTCCCATGATGACCTCAGGTTATGTGGCTTCTGCTCTAGGGCTGCTCCGGTGCCTGTGCGTGGTGCCCGTGCTGCCCCTGGCAGCCAGGTGTGTGCACGAGCTGCGCCTGGAAACCTGTGAACGGAGCAGAAATTGGGGAGCAGAGAGGTAATGACAGTGAGCTGACAGAGCTCTGCAAACACCTTGCCGTGGCAGCCTCTTCCTATTTCTGGAATGAACTGGAATTGCTGTGGCTCTAAGGATTTACCTCACCGACTTTCAAATCCCTGTTGTGCCTCATCGCCTCTGAAATCCCAGGTGCTATTTCTGAAATTTTAGCAAAGGATGGCTCAAATGGAAACTTCCTGCGTTAAAGGTCACACGGAAAATTATTTATAATAGATTCATGCAAATCATGCTTCGACCACAAGGCGCTCATTTGGGAAAGTGTGAATTGTCAAGAACTGGTTGTGTAACCAATAGATGGCACCAGGAAATACCTAAAATTGTTTCAGTATTTTTTTGCAATCAAGAAGTCAGTCAGGCAGGTTCCTGGGGAGATGGGGATGGGACGTGTCCCCTTCCCTGTCCCTGTGGGAGCTGATGTGGCTCCCGGGTCAGCAGGGCTCCCTGTTGTCGACCCTGGTGCCATGTTTTCAGCTTCGGGTTGTTTCACATTTGAAGCCGGGCTGGTAGCTCGCCCCACACTCGAGCCCTGGTGGAGGAATTGTGCTGGCTGCGCCGAGCGGGATGTGGTGCCCAACCCGGGGTGGCCGTGGTCCCTCTTCCCTGTGCAACGGCCACATCCCGGCTCTGCCATCTTGCCCACCGCTGGGTCGGTGACGAGCTGGACTGGCCCGTGCGGGGCCGGTGGGGGGACATTCCCACAGCTCCCCTGCCTGCGGCTACACAAAGCGAGGTGTGACGGTGCGGGCGTCCGGCTGTGTCTCAGCTGATGTGCCCTGGGTTGGCACTGCCGCTGTCCCCTGCAGCTCATTGGTCTCACAGGTACCTTTACGGCACAGCCCCGAGCTGTCGGTGCAGCAGGGATGCTCAGGTAAGTCCCAGCTGTGAAACCTTCTTCAGTGGTGTTTCCACACCGAGGGAAACCCTGGGGACAGGACCTGTCAAATGAGGAATCACCTGCAGGGCCCTTTGGATTATCTCAGGGATGTGGAGAGAGCTTGATAGGAGTAGAAAGTAACCTTCTCCCCTCCAGGCACCAGCCCGTGCTGGGTACCCCTCTCCTCCTGAGGGCACCTACCGCTGCGTGTTGTCAACTTACTTTCAAACCTCATCATCCATTTTTCTTGGACAAATTTTTCCAGCATAGGGTTGATTTTATAAATCAATTACACCAAATTAGTTGTCATAGCAATGATGAAAAGTTGTTGATTTAAAGATGCAAACTCACAGATGAACAAAACCGGTGGAAAGGCTTTGGGTTCATTTCTAATCAAGGTCTGAACTCGACAAGAGGATTTCCAAATCCTAAAGCCCAAAGATGTCAAAAACATTGTATTGTACAAACACAAAAAGTCATTCTAGCAGGAGATTACAGTCTTATGTAAACCTGGCTTTGGGCACCAGGTTGAGATGAGTTCAGCTACGGTCAGAAAATGCCCTGGTGCTGCTCGGGCAATCCTCCTGCTTCCCACCATAAAACGTTCCCCTCTCTCTCCTCCTAGCTTTAGGTGCAACTGATAATTACTGATGTAAGTGCTAACCTCTTCCCTTGCCCCTTTGATATTCCTTTAAAGAGAGTTTCTACTGCTGTGGCCAGAAGCTGCTGCTGCAAAAGGGGGTTGTGCTGTGGGTGCGGAAGGGGAAGCTCCGCACCGACCTGCCTGGGTGCTGGGGGGGGTCCCGCCGGGGTGCCAGCAGGCAGCAAGCGCCCCATCGCCTGGCCACCTCGGTTCATGTCTCGTCACAAAGCGTCACTTTGGCTTGTGCTTTTGGTTTTCGCCTTCTAGTTCTGTCCCTGAGGGCCGAGCCCTTGAGACGTGTTTCCCTTAGCAGGCGCTTGCAGGTGCTCGGCATCTGGCAGGACGTGGCCCTGGCCGGGCGAAGGCTGCGCGGCAGAGGAGCGTGGCCTTGCGCCGTGTGCAGGGCATGTGCCCTTCCGACCAGCCAGTTTGTTCCCTGACGAGTGCAAAATGCGTTCATTGTCCAGCCAGCAGCACGGCGAGGTTTATCGGCACACAAACCCGATGGGGAATGTTAAGCGTGTTAGGTGGCAGCAGCTCTATGGAAGGTGGTCACCCTCCCGGGATTAGAGGTCAGAACAATCGTCGTCCCTGTGACCAGGCGGAGACACAAAGAGCCATTGTGCCGAGAGTACAAAATCTCTGTTATTACCGCGGGGCTGACATGCTGAAATACCCGCTCTCCATGCCAGCACAAAAGCTTCCTTGCTTCAGATTGTTTGTTTATGTAAATTAAAATGGTGCATTTAATTATGCAACGGGACGAGCCTCAGCAACAAGCGAGGTGCTGATTGGATCGCCCCATGGCCAGAGCCCGCTGGCAAGCCCTCGGCACATCTGATGGTGCAACCGCGGACCCTGCTCTGCCGCAGCACCCGCAGGAGAGGAGACGTGCCTTGACCGTTTGCACAGGGGAACAAAATCCCCAGGGGAGAAAGGGTGAGGAGTAGCACTCCCCACCCCAGGGTGCAGAAGCGGGGCCCCTGGAGGTGCACGGCCCCGGTCGGCGGGCACGGCACGGCCCTAAGCATGACAGACGAAGTCCCAGCAGCATCTGGCATGCCGGAGTGCAATGGGAGCGTACCCCCAGAGAAGGGCCCACTCCAGGTCATTGGTGTCATCGATGAAATTGCAAAACCTGTCGGGACAGTTCCTTACGTGAATGCAGAAACGAGCCCCGATGCTCCACCTGCAAAAGAAAATCAGGAGGAAAGTAGAAATTTGTTGGCAGAAGACACAGTTCCTGGGGATTTTGGTGGAGAGAAGCAATGCAAAGGTAAAGTACAAGGCTGCCTTTCTTTAAGTGCTTGGAAAGAAGAACTCTATTTTATGTATAGCCTTATGAATAATGGGATGTATTATGTCTGTTAGTCAAAATTCCTAACCTATGGTAGTTGTAACAATGACGCAGAGTAATTCAGAGTTAGGGACAAAGTTGAGCTAGCAGTGAACACAGGATGTGATGAAAAGTATGTAACTAAAGAAACAAGCAATTTTTTTAATCTGCTTGAAAATCTGCTGCCAATCTGCAACTCTTAAAACCTAATTATTGTCACTAACTGCTCTATCAGTCCATTTCTTGTGCTTTGTATTTCCTAAAGAAAAGCGAGAGGAAAATGATGGGACACTACAGCAGGGATCAGCTGATATCCAGGACACAGGGACCGACAGCCAGGACTCAGAGGAAGGTAATAGAAAATGCTGTGTGAGGCGAGGTTTTCCCGAGGCATAGCAATGAGTAGCCTTCAAAGACAATCACATACAGGTGTTTTGTTTTTTTTTTTTTTAATTCGGTCAGAGCCCTATATTCTGGAGAGCAGTGACTCATTTCTCATCCGTAGAGTTGCCGCACCTTAGAAAACATGGCTGGTATCTTTCTTCCTGAGGTTTGCACAAATCTCCATGACCATGGGGTATCAAAGCACTATGGGGTCTTCGACCAGGAGGTCTCCAACAGCCTTGTGAGGCTGGGAGGTGCTTTATCTTCTGCTCCATGCAGGGGAGCTCAGAGGATAACACTGGGAGGCTGTCAGTCAAAAATGTGTAGCCTCAAAACCCAAACTGTTTTCCTGCCTGATTCACCAAGTCTCTAAATCCCCCTGATGCCCAAGCATCTAGCAGAAAATTGCTCTCCTAAATGTCTGCTCCTGGGTCTCTCTCTACTCATTCCTAGGTGAAAATGGTAAAAAACAGTTGGAGCCGAGGCTGGACCTCGCACCTCCCTCCTGCGGTGAGCGGGGCTGCAGGGGTGCGGTCGCTACCTGACCCCGGCAGCAAGTTAAAATGTGTTGCATATATATATATACACATAGATGAACATATTTAATTATACTATGCAAAAATGCAGCCACTCCTCCAGAAAGGAGTATTTTATTGAGTATTTATTTTATGTTATTTTATTATTATTAAAGGAGGAAAGCTATGTCTCTCTGTGGGTGGGCTTTTGGCATTGCTGCCCTTCCATGTTTCCCACCCACGGGCTCTTGCCCAGCTCATCGGTTTTGGCAGCGGTGGGAGGGGGGAGCGCTGGGCCGTGGGCTGCTAATGATGTTCTCCCCACCACCAACCGGGACCATGGCAGGGCACAGGGCTGGCGGCTCTGCTCCACTCCCTGGCACCTGGCCGTGCTGGATCCCTCTTGTCATTTACGCATCTGCCTGGCCACAGTAAGTTGGTATTTCCTATACGTCAGCTGCTACATAAATATGAAACGCCTCCTTGGAGAAGAGCGGATTAACAACGCAGAGTAGCTGTCGCAGTCTCGGCAAAGCTAATGCCGTTGAACATAGCTCTAAAAGATGTATGGGCCATGCCTTGCAAACAGAAACTTTGCTTTAAGAAAAGGAAAAAATATATGAACATTTGTCATGGGCAAAATAATATTTCATAGCAACTGCAGAGGTTGTGAGGAGGTGAATCATGTTGGAGGTTTTCCCACTTGGAGCTGACATCCATATTCCAGCTGTGTTGCTTTATGAGTGTACAATAAAACCTATTAAATGATCTTGCACAGCCCCCCCACGGTTGTCGTCCTCCCCTGGCCACCAGCACTTTATCTCTAAATTGCAGGCAGCTTCTTAGTACCTAACCAATTTAGTCTAATTGATACTCAGGACCCCACAGGCAAAATGTTGAATAGACCATTTGTTGTGACACTAAAGCATCATTTAACGCAGAGACATGCCAACCGGGACGGATAGGAGATAGCCGTCTCAGCCTGGTTGGCCACCTCTGAAGGAGGGACGGGTCCCAGGAGGGCTGTGCTGGGAACCTGCTGCATCGCTGGCACAGCCGGGCGCTGCGTGCAGAACGGCTCCCTCCCTCCCTTCCCACCCCACACGGCGGGCAGAGCCGGCACCGAGCCGTGGGGAGATGGGACCCTCCAGTCCCATGGCGGGGTCTGCCCTGCGGGGAGGGGGCAGCGGGTCCAGAACGGGGAGTTTGGCTAATTGAGTCCAGCACCTGCCCAAGGCGATAACCAGAGAGCTTTGGGAAAGCCGTTTGGGAAGGCACCACAGCAGGGCCCTGCAGTAGGATGTTTGCCGGCCGTGGATCCGAGAGGGCAGGAGCAGACCTGGCGCACGCAGGGAGGCAGTGCCTCTGGTCCCAGGGTGCGGAGGGGATGCTGTGCTCCTGCTCCCCCCCCGATGCTCGACCACTGGCACCTGCATCACCTCTCCTTTTAAAGGAGGGTAGCGGGGAGGGCTCCGTGGGAAAGGTGGTACAAAAGAGACGGGATTAAAAAATGGAAGGGCAGGTGGCCTTAAGGAATGAGTCTGAGAAAGTACGAAGCCTTTCGAAAGCACACGCGAGCATCCGTGGTGATGGGGGTTCAGCCCGGAGACGTGGGGCTCTCCTCACCGGGCAGTCTCTGGACGATGGCTGTCTCGGTGGCAGGAGCGATGCCACATTAAGAGCATGTACGATGGGGGCATGAAGGCGGCGCTGAGCCCGTCCTCACCTGCACTCCCTCTGTGTTGCTGCAGGGCCAGGCAGCGAGGGGACGCCTGTGGGCAGCGGGGAGCAAGAGCTGGGGACGGCGGCCATCCCCGGTGGGGATGTGGCAGAGACCCTCGCGGCCAGCACTGATGGGAGAGGGAACGCAGCCGAGGAGGAGGAGGAGGTGGAGGAGGAGGACACTGAAGAGGATGAAGTTCAGGTGATCGAAATCAAGAACAGTGAGGCATCCCATCCCAAGCAGCAAGACAGCGACAAGGAGGCTTCTCCTGCGACCAGCCCTGGCTGCAACTCCCAGGTGGAGAAACCAGGGGAGCAGCCCAGCCTGGGGAAAAAAAATGATATCTCCAGACACAGCTATTCCAGATACAACACAATCTCCTACCGGAGGATTAGAAAAGGAAACACCAAACAGCGAATTGATGAATTTGAATCCATGATGCACTTATAAACTGAGGTGGAGAGTTGCTTAACAAGCCAAGCGTTCACTCTGGTTTTTGTTCTTCTTTTTTGTTTCCCCCAAGACATGTCTCTTCACACAACATGAGGTCACTGTTATTTTCCTTTTTGTATATGATTTCATAATGCACTGTGAAAATTTAACATCTTCGCTTTGACAGCGGGCAGAGGCATCCATAGCACAGGAAAATAAATAATCAGTTTGCTAAATATAATACCATTTGATTTAAAGTTTATCCTCTTACTTTCTATCCAACTTTTGTAACCATAATCAAACAATAGGATCGCTTGAACTGGCTGGGGCTTCTCTAGCTGCCGACACACACGTGACCCATGCCGTCAGCCGTGCTGGTAATGAGTTGGCAGCGCAGCAGCTCAGTGACACTGGCCAGGGCAGTGTGAATAATAAAAGAGACGACTGTTTGCAACCGCAGCACGCTCTGTTTTGCCATCCGTCCGTGCTGGCATCTCATGGTGCACTGACAGCCGCCTCCTGCTAGCGACCATCCATTTCCACCTTGTGCTGGTGGGATGGAGGGCTATTTGCATTCGTGGGTAGATGCTGATGTGCAGGAATTAAAAAAAGATGGGAAGGCATAAGGCCCCTGTTCCCTCACTGCCGTCCCTAGCCCCTCCATGGGTGGCTGGATTCCCTATGCAGCGCTGTAGTCAGCACCAGTAGGATCGGTACCATCCGCTGGCCCCTGCCTGTTGGGATGAGCGGAGCCAGCGTGGACTTCTTTAGACACGACGTCGCCTGCCTGCCGCAGTCCGCACCGTGAGCACCGCCGGGCTCACGCAGTGCTGCCTTCCAGCCCTCCTGTTCTGGGTGGCAGCGTGAAACCAGGGGTGCAGCCAGCCCAGACCGCTGCCGGCAACAATGCGGCTCCTCTTCCCCGCCGCCTTCCCTCCTCGCTGCAGCGGCCCCCCCAGCCCCGAGGCCGTGGACCCCCACCTGGCCCAGGGGCGGCCATCCTGCGTGGCCGCTGGCAGTGCCGGTGGTGGTGGCCGGCCGCGGCCCCCGACCCCCCGAAACCCGGGGCTGAGGCACGGTACCACCTCAGAGGGCAGGTGGTACCGGTGACCGGTGCCGTCCCCAGCGGCACGGCTGGGGTCTGGGCCGGCCTGGAGGGCTGCGGCTTACCTGCTGCCTGCAGCGCGCGGCACGTGCTTCGCTGTGCGCCTGGCAAAACCGGCCACTACTGGAAACCTGTATTTTCCAAATGCCAACAGTTTAGAATCTCTTACGTGTCTTCTCAATTTTCATGCTAAGTTTAGATGCAAAATTTTAAAGACTTTTTTTTTTTTTGTCAAAGCCAGGAAAGTTTTATGCATAATTTGTTTTTGTGTCATCTGAACACAACTTTCTCCATTTTTAAAAACCTTTGTGTAACTGCAGTATTGTTGATGCAGTCTTGTTTTAGCTATTTTACAGCCAGATTTGTCTTGAGTTGGGACTAAGCTTTGCAAATGTCATCCCAGAAAGCATCTGGGAAATTTGAGAGCAGCTGACAAAGGGAGAGGAGGTAAGAACAAAGTTAGACTCTGACTTCAGCTGCAGTGGCCTCCTTCAGCCAGAAGTGCTTTTTTTAAGGATTAGTTTTACATCTCCAGCAGCACTGAATATCTTGTTCTACATAAAGGCAATTATTTATTAGCAACGTGAAAATAATAAATGGCAATTCTGTATTGTACAAACCAGACACAGCCCTCATTGTGCTATTCAGACTTGTTTATTTGCTCTTTGGTTTCTGGAAGTTCAGAGGTTTGCTTGTATGAACTTATACTGTGGGTTTGTTTCCCTGCTGACAGCTGCCCCTCATCGCTCCTCTTGCAGCGGTCCTGTAAGAGCAGCCCATTTCTCTTAAAGATGTGACCATTGCCTGGGCTTTCAGTGACTGGCAGAGATTGAGGGTGGCGAAGTGCTGCTCCGAGGTGACCAGATCAAGTATCTGCATGCCCACCTAGGGGAGGCTGGTGACCACCACCTCCCCGCCACGCCGTCCGGCCCGATTTGCACTTCAGAATGCCAGTAACAAATTTGCTTTACTGCAATGAAAAAATGCAATAGGGAAGAAAAACAACAAAACCCCAAAGTGAAACAAAAATCAGAGCTAAAGTGAGCAACTTTGTGCATTGCTGAGAAGCTGGAGTTTTTAAGGCATTATATTGCGGTAAGGCTGGGGGCTGACAGGCAGTATCTGCCCGTGCCCATCAGAGACACCAGGACATGCAGGTGCTTGTGCCCGGCTCTGGAAACACCAGATGCGAGCACCCGGCTCGTGCTGATGACGCAGCTGGCTTTCAGCAGCGTGAGAGGCTGGGAAAAGCCGTTCGTACCACAGCAAAAGGCACGGGCTGCTGTAGCAGGTAGTCTTTGAAGAGGGTGGAGGGATCAGCACTGGGGCTGAGCGAGGGAAAGCCCCAGAACAGCGCAGGCACCCGATGGGATGCAAAGCCAGAGTTCAACCGCATGCTCTCCGGGGTGAGGAGCGCGGTGCAGGAGAGGCAGCAGCATTGCGTGGCCCCACCGTTCGCTGTCACGATTCCCATCTCCTCCGGGGAATCGTCTGGCTGAGCCCTCAGTGCCCGGGCACGAGGATCAAGGCTTTTGCTGGCCAGCAGGCACCCTTGGGCTCCCTCACATGGATGCACGGGCTGGCTGGGCCCTGTGCTTGCTTTAGCAAAAGGCAGACTTTTTTTTTCTCCTTTTATCATACGCCTGTCTGTAGCAGTTTTTAACATTTGGCTTATAGCCTAGGTGACAGTTAAAATACAGTTTCCAGACTTCTTGGGCAAGTGCAGGGGTGAGATGCTTGGTGTACTGACTGTGGGCTCGGGTTCCAGCTACGTGTGGAGTCTCACCGAGACTTTCAAGAAACTTGGACTAGTTTTTTTGCCTTCCTTGGAAAGCAGTGTTTGCTCAGCTGAGAACTGCAACTCTCTCTCTTGCTTTCCTTGGTAGCTGGAAAAATAAAATTGAAAGTCCTGGGATGCTCTAGGGGCCTGAGGGCCTTCCCTACAAACACACCACCTCTTGCCCAACCCTCAGGATGGGTGGGTGCGATATGGAAATCAAGGGGTGTACAGGCAATAAGCAGGCAGAAACTGTGGCTTGCGCTCTGCCGCAGTGCGCTCGTCCTCTGCGCTGCAGGCAGCTCGCAGGCAGCACTGCCTGCGCTGGGGAGCCACGGTCAGACGCGGCGGGAGGACAGGGCAGCGTCTGCATCTGGCCAAAACAGTGGTCAGTGGGTCGGATGAGGCACATGGTGGAGCTGGGCAGAGAGCTGTCTGCTTGGCACAGAAGGGAGAAAAAGACACCCAAAGACCTGAAAATTTGCCCCTTGGAGCAGAGGCATTTTCAGGCAGAAAAGCAGGTGGGGGTGCTGATTAGGACACACAGCTCTAGGACGTGGCAACTAGACCCAGGCTTAGCCTGAAAATAATTTCTCCCCGTTTGCACAGTGCCAGATGAGGGCTGATGGCAGGTAAGTAAGAGGTGAACCCTTCTGGAGGGTCGTGATACCTTTCCACCCTCTCTGGACACTGCCATGTGGTGCTGGCTCACCTTCGGGAGCCGTTTCTAGCAGCGCTGTGCACTGAACTTGAATGTGAATTAAACCACTTTGGCAGAAACTTGCCGGTTGCCACAACATCTGCAGCAGCTGTGGCGCACAGCAGCCATTGCCTGCACTACTACCGCACTAAATGAGAATCCAACGCACAGGCGTAAATGAGGGGAAATTGGTGGTTTAAAGGTTCTTCCTGGGGTGATGTGTTGTGGTTTAGCCTGGCAGTAACTCAGGCAGGAGAGCCCCTAGTAAGGGCCCAAGTCGGTCAGAAACAGAGTTAACACACGGGGCTCAGAGGAAGAAGCTTCACCTATTATGCTTTATTCCCTTTTTTAAACTTTTTTTTTTTTTTTTAACAAACCAAATAGGGCCTCCAAGTGTGGCCACTTTGATTCAGGCTACTTACTGATGGAAGCACAGCACACCGTGCCGTGGCCCCCCGCCCCACCACAGCTTGGGAGGCATTCGTTCTCGTTTGGAAAAGATGCGCCTGTTTCCCGTTGCCAACACCCGGGATGACAGTGGCTCCCGTCCCCAGCCCAAGCGGCAGTCCTTCCCGCCCGTGGTGCCTTCCTCCCTTTCCTTAACGCTCACAAAGCCTGCTTGGCCCCAAAACCTCCTAGTGCCCTGAGGTGCGATGACCCAGGCACCATCAGTGGAGATGGCAAAAGGAGGGGGCAGCTCACCGGGGAGGAGCGAGATGCCTATTGCCACGTCCGCCAAGCGTGCCGGAAAAAAATGCTCTTGCTTCTGGAAGACTAGACTGACTGGTACAATCTGAACGCTTCTCAATATTGCGCAACAGCAGGGCCACAGCTCACTGCCAGCAGCCCCGAAGGCACGCTTCAGTCTTTAAGCAAAAGATACCAACATGGAAGTGAGCATTTACACAAACGGGGAATGAGAGTGCAAGTGACAAGCCTGGCAATGGGATGTGACCGTGACATATGACCATTCAGTGCCTACCAAGTGGCAAGTGATTGAATGTCAGCAAACAGAATTTGATGAAATTCATGCTCCTGATAAAAGATGACTGTGCAAACAACATCTGTGCCATTTTTCTGATGGTGACTGCAGGCTAGTTGCGCTAAAGGAGGGAGACAAAATCAGGAAGACAGTTGGAATAGGAGCCAAGTGGGAAAATCTGTTGGGCCAGTCAATATTTTGGCAGAGTCGACCTGTCACACGCTGTCAGCATTGATCCACCACGTGAGAGGTAACATTATGCCAGGGCCTTCTGAAAAACCAAAGTAGAGGTATGAGGGGTTTGTGAATGCAGGACGGTGGTGGCTCAGCTGTGGTCAACAGCAGCGTGAGAAGTGAATGCGATGCTCAGCCCCGCATATCCCCACTGGCTTGTGCTGGAGAAGCCCCTAGCCCCAGTGCGGGGCAGTGGGGCAGGAGGAGAAGTGCTACCTTCCCCTGGGACACCGCAGCTGTACAGGTAGGAGCCTCCCACAGCAGGAACTTCCTAATGGAAACGGGGAAAGAAACTCTGCCTGGAATGCATTGGTGCTACAGATCCTGCATCTTACTGTCCTGTCACAGCAGAATTTATTCTCCTATCAAATCTGTCCTTTCAAAAAGTGGTGACGGCTTTTGGAGATAAAAAGTTTCACAGCAAGAAAAAAATCTGCCCGTGACAGTAAGTTCAGAGGGACTTCTGGTGTGCGGAGCCTAGCCATCCTGGGCAGCCTGGGCTGCGCGGCGGCCGGTGCTGGGTCTCGTCACGCTGCATTCACCTCTGCAACGGTCCCCATGAACAGGCGTACACACACACACACACACACACACACACGTGCATGGACACACACTTTTCTGCAGTCCTTTTTGAGGAAAAGCCCTCACTGAGTTCAGTGGGCATTTTCATCCATCCTGAGTGCTGGTGGGTAGAAGTTTCGGGTTGTGACACATCCTGCCAGAGGTCTCTGCCCTCCCTCTGCCCACGGTGGGGGGGGGGACACCGTGATGGGGAAAGCTGCCCGGCCCGTGCTGCCGGCAGGTAAAGCTTCCCTTGGGACGGCCCTGACAGGAGCAGGATGAGCCACCCCGCTTGGGGCTGCACCGAGCATCATCAGGCTCCGGCATAGGCACCAGCGCAACCCAATGCCCCGGCTGGCTGGGGACCGAGGAAAGCAGCAGTGGTCCTGGGGGAGCCCTGAAAAAGCCACAGGGGCCCGGGGACACAGCTGGGACCCCAGCAGCCCCAGGGTGGGGACATGATGCTCCCCGGCTGGCCTCCGGTGCACGCTGCCAGCAGGAAGCAGGATAAACCCCCGGTTCTCCTCCCTGGTGGCTCCTCTCACCTCCAAGCAAAGCAAAGGCACACGTGTCCTCGCTGTCTTCAGGGCACGGGCAAGGCATGCGCGTTGCTTCTTCCGCAGCCCCCGGTTTACCTCATCTGCTGGGCGGCTTATCGACTCACATTTGCCTCCCATTATTAAAAGAAGGCTTTTTCGATAAGCAATCGATTCCTAACGGAACCCTGATACTCAGCTGTCAGAGGGAATGGGTCCCACAAGGCAGGATCCTGTGGCCAGACCCAGCATGGGCATGTTGGATGGATTTTTTTTTTAATGCATTGGTCAATAAACTTCCATTTTCTGTTGAAGAATAAGCAGCCCAATTTGCTGTTTACAGAGCCCTGGAAGTATTTCTGTAGCTTATGCTGTTGTCTGGGGGGCACTGATGAAGGTTTGCTTACAGTAGGGTGGGGGACTTCAGAAAATATTTCCATTTAATAATACAGAAAATTATTTGAGTTTTTGCCAAAGTCTCCCAGAGTGAGGGAAAAACACGCCTATCTCTTTCAGACATCATTAAACCAGATGTGCTGCTCTTGGTATTCTGATCTCTCAGTATGCCGGTTTAAATTACAGATTTCAATTATGATTTGGAAATGAACTTCCAGTTTTCTACTTGCTGTCACAAGTCGCACAGATGTCCTTGCTGAATTCACAAGATGAAAACACAGCATTTCTGGTTCAACTGTGTTCCCTTCAGTCTGCATAGTAACTGCCAAACTGCCACTTTTGATAAGGATTTGCAGAGTCACAGGCATTTACCCTCAGGGCTGTGTGAGAGGGATCCACTTCCAAGCACGCTGGCTGCTGGAGGTGCTCTGAGACGATGTGGTCTGTCTGCAGGGGGGAGAGAGAGGGCTTTAGGTAGGCTTAGGCTTTGGGACTCATGCAGCAGCAGCTCTATTTTTCCACTGAGAAAGCCTGATTCTTTATGGTGTGCCCTTTTTTTCGCATTTCCCTAATACGCAAGATCTCTTTGCTGACTTACGGGGACTTTTGGCTGGGACCCAAAGCCTGCACTTGGTGCTCAGCCAGGATCATACCATACCTTCTGCGCTCCGTAGCTTTTCGTTCACTGGAAATGGAAAGATTAGTTCTCTCGCTGTCCGAGTGGTAATTACCATGCAAAGGAAATCACTCCAGATGGTATCTGCTATGTAGGGGAACGTACAGCAGGAGACTGATTTTTGTATTTCGGAGTTTCTTGGCTGATCAACTCCAAGCACATTTACTGTGCTGAAAAGGATGTTAGGTAATTCAGCACTGAAGTTCAAATGCTGGGGCAGTAAATTGGATTATGAAAGAATGAAAAGTCCAAGTGACCTCCAGCCTTTTGGTTTTCACATCTGCTTGGCTTTATCTACTCAACCCAGGTAGCCAGCAAGGCGATGCTGCAAGTGCTGCCAAAGGTAAGGCACATTTCTGTGTCACTGCTTAGCACTGCAGCGTTTCTTATCATCAGTTGGCTAATACCTAGATGTAATAATCCTGAAATGACATGTAGAGTGTTGTTTGGGCAAAAGTGGTATCTTTGTGCGGACAGTAAACGCACTTCACATCATTAACACGACACAATGTGATATTCCTTCAGCACTCACCAGCCATTGAGCTGCTCTTCCGACTTCCTATTGCTGGCACCAGTAAAGGCTGGTGCAGCCATACTGACCGAGGCCGCCTGTCCCCAGGGAGCGTGTCGGCGCCCGTGCCTTCGGGTGGCCAGGCCCGTCCCCCGCGGTGGCCAGCAGCATCTGCCTGTGCCCAGCCCCCTGTTCTGGCGGGGACCACCAAATACATCTAACTCACAGCTCAAGGCAAGCTCAGGCTGGAACAGGAGACAAAAACTGCCCGTGCGCTGACAATAATGCTGTCTGGACTCCTAAGCGGATGATAATTTTCATCTATTTGTCGCAAAACACCCTGGCCTTTGTGCTGCAGCATTCTGCTTTTGAAACTTTTATTTTTTCAGATTAAAGAGGAATGGGAGCTTGTCGATATGATGAGTGTATAACTTTGCTACATTTTTTCTTTCTTAAATTTAGAGTATTTCTTTCTTAAAAGTATCCCATTTTGTAGCATTTTGGACAACTACTCACACCAGGCTGACAGAGATACAGTCACGACTCTCTCTCTTGGTTTTTGCAGTGCAGGTAATAAATAGAAGTACCCATTATTTTCCTTTTCATAAGTGCTTTCTTCTAAAAACCACAGTGAGCTGAATGCCAATCAGTATCAAGTAATCTCTCTGTAAGTGCTATCGACGGTTTCTATGTAAAACCGGGACGTTTTGTTACTGCCATGCAGGCAGCGGCCAGAGCGAATGCCTCGGCATGACCAGCGTCTCCCCAGCCCCGTGGCACGCGGTGTCAGAGCATCGGGCTGCACGTCACTTGGACCGATGCAACCTAACGGCAGGGCGTGCGTCTCTACCCCCAGGAGAAAAGGCCACGGCGCCGGGGGACCAACGCTTAACTTCAGGCGAAAAGACGGCTTTGGCAAAGCCGGAACCAGAGGACCGGGGTACACCCCGCACCTTGCGCCGGCCCGCAGCTGCCCGTCAGTTTGCATGCCGGCACGCTAACACAAACCAGGGACCATGGGCCGCGGCGGGGGCTGCCCTCACCGGCGCTTCACTTACCAGCTCCGGCTGGAAGGCGGCCAACGACCTGTGCAGCCACGTCAGGCTGCGGCTCCTGTCGTCGCAGCGGCCCAAGCCCAGCGCTCCCGCAGCGCTGGCCGGCACGACGCAGAGCTCTCCATGTCGGATCAGCCTCAGCCAGGTGTAGTTGAACTTTTGGTTCTGCGGGGAGAGATCGGGGAGAGCTGAGACGCCGCTCGCCTTCCGTCGGCGGGGCTGGCTGCTCGGGGCTGGCAAGCAGCCGTCGGAGGCTCCCCGGCAGAGCCTCTCCTCGCCTTCCTCCTCCGGGACCGGGGGATGAGGAAAGCCATGATCCATGGGAAGACCTTTCCTATGGATTCGCAGAGCTAAAAAGCCCAGGATGGTCCTGGCACAGGCTCTGGGAGCGACTCTGGCCGCAGCAACCCAGACCCCAAACCCAGCTGCCACGTACTCCTCTGCCCTTCCACCTCCCCTTGCCCACACCCCGGCACTGGGGGGCAAATGGATAAACCCCCCCGTACACGACAGGGCCCCGATCCGCACGCCGGCCTGTGCCAGTGGTGAACGATTAGTGGGGAACTGCCTGAGAAACGCTGCCTGTAAAGGAAGGGAAAGGTTGTCTACAGCAGCTGCTTCCCATCTAGTGACGGAGTGCAACTGTACGTTTTGCAGCAGCACGGAAAACCCGGGCTTGTATTTAAACGTTTCTGCTCATTTTGACGTGCAGGCTCATGGCTTTATCAAACTCTCCTATTCCAGCTCAGTTTGCTGGTTCTGGGGTTGTTGCTTGGCTACAGGCTTTGCAAACAGAGGCAATTCCTGCCCCTTGCTGCTCCCAGGCGTCGTTCGGCCACGTCCCCCGGTGGGAAGGACTGCATTAGCTCTGGGGGAGCTGGGTCAGCATGGGGAGGTACAGGAGCTCTATGCCATGCACAAAACCAGTATTACATACTCACTACGCAGGGTATCCTTACCTTGTTGTTAACATCACACGCCTCAAACGCTAGAGTGGTGTTTTCCACAGTGATGCATCTTGCCATGGCTACGTTAACAAGCTAGAAAAGAGCACCAAAATGCAAACTGAGACATAAATTCCCAAGGAAGAAGAGAGGCTGTACACTGCAGTTAAGCTGCTGGATTCATAGGACGCTGGTTAATACTGTCCACTTAACTGAGCGAAGCAAAGATGATGTGTCATAGTCCTTGGAAGGGTGTCTGAATGCACATCTGGTCCACTACACATGTTTTTCTACTGAGAGAAGCCTGAAACGAACCCTTTCCAGAAACGTTCAAGGTTGGATGAAACAAGTTCTTTTTTGGGTTTTTTTTGGACATAGCTCATGTTCCTGTTCTGCAAATCCCCAAAACAACAGTTTGCAACAATAACAACTGCAGAATCCCTTCCCGTTGCTACACCGTGAAGGAGGCGAGCAGCCACTGCGCACCACTGATGTAAGTGCCTGGTGGTCCCATCCCGGCTCTGGACAGTCCCATCCCAGCTGGGGCACAGGGCCCTGGGCTCTGGCTGCCGCCCGCGGACCCCGCAGCCAGCCCCGGGGAACGACTCCATCACTGTATCCGATGTGCTCAGTGCCTCGCCCCGAGGTAACTCTTCCTGTTTTCCATCCAGGTGGGTTGTCTTGGCACCCACCAGCACTGCAGAAACGCAGCTGTGGTCCCCCGAAGTGGGGAACCCCGGCAGGAACACCATCATGAAGCTGTTTTTAACTAAGCTGCTGTTACCTCGTCCTGGTGGGGAGAACGAGAGGACGAGCGAGCACTGCACCCTGGGCAGGGCAGACCAGATCTTTCTCTAGCGTCAGGCTCTGCTCTTCCACTCCGCTTCTCTTTGCTCTTTCTCCCTGCAGCCGTCCCCCACGGGTGAGCCGGCACCCTACTGCCCGCAAGCGTGCTCTGCAAGAGGCGTTTTCTTAACGCTGTTCGTGTGGCGTGTTCAGAGGTCGCGCGGGAGTACGGGAGATTATATGGGAAAGCTGGAAACACCGGACTGAGTGCTGCCAGCCCCCTCTGGCTCCTGGGCTGAAGCCCGCTGGGCTGCAGGGCTCACAGCTGCGGAGGGCTTGGTCGGCCGCAGTCTGCAGGCACCGGTACCGGCTCCTCTGACAACCCCGGCGGTGTGTCAGTCGGGGCTGCTCACATCTCCGATTCCTTTGCAAATGCTGTTCCTTCTCCTTCTTTCAGAATTTCTGAAGAATTTATGAATTAATCCCAGTGAATAAATAAGCTATTCAGAAAACAGTTCTCAAGTAACTCTGGATAGTGTTCAGCACAGCTGGAATTTGCAGAGCTTGCTGAAAAACAGATTTTCTGCCCTATTAAATTTTGAGAATGAAGATAAAAGAGCAATTCAGGTGGCCTGAATCAGGACAAAGCAAGGCAACATCTTGAAAATTTTCACAAACACCCCTGAAAAGCTGATGTTTTGGTTCAGTTGAAACAGAGGTCTCTCTATATGGTCTAACTGCTTTGCAATTTGACATTAAGTTTTATTGCTCTGGTTGAAACAAAAGAGCTGAAAAAGTGGGTATTTCTCAAGCAACTTCCATTTTTTTATGTTCTCAAGACTGTTACTGCTAATTCTTTTTTAAAAATATCACTTAAGCCGATGTTTCACAGCAGCGTTCCGTCTAACCCAAATGGTGCTTTCTAGAAGGCAATGCAGGGACACAGGCTTTCAGCCATACAACAGTTTTGGAGCGGCTGCCCCAGCAGACAGCCCTCGCTCGGTTCCTGCGCCTGCAGCTGCCGGGAGCAGCGACCAGTCACTGCTGTCACACCGAGATGGACAGATGCACCCGAATGGATCCACTGCTCACAATCCGCTGAAGTGTCCGAACCCAGCAGTTTCCTATAGCTTTTCCACGAGTGCCGAGAGGTCAGCCAGAGGAAGCACGGCATCCCTCCCTGTGCTCTCTGCAGAGCTACCCTCCCACACCTTCACGGCTCGATCATAAAAGTAATGCCCCAGCTGCGGCTGGCAGAGAGCATGCCTCGATCCCTAGGGATCCCTGTGACGGGGAACCTTCATGTCACGCCCTTGGCCCCCAGACAAGCCCGAAGCGCGGCCAAATGGTTGCTGCGCTTTTTCCTGGCTCCCACAAGGGCCGGTGCAGTAAGTGGAGGCCGTGTGCCTTGGCAGGGATGGAGGGGACAGGCAGTTCTTGTTCTTGCTCCCCCGGCCGTGCCAGCCCTGTGGTCACCGGCTCCTGGCCACCTCCTCTCGGCAAGTGTTGCTCCTGCCCTGGCGCTGGCAGATGGGGATGGGTGGGGAAGGCAGCAAACCCTTTAGTTTTCATTCTTGGCATGGCTGCCGTTTTTCTGACAAACCATTTGACTTTTGTTATTGCAATTATAACTAGATTGCAATCGATGTTGTATCTTTTCTGGGCGGAATATTTGAGGTTTCTGAACGCTCAAAGCAGCAGCCGATGCTCTGCCGAGACTCAAGGCCGGGCCACGTTCAGAACCCACGTTTTTTTCTCGTTTAATTCACCTTTTAACGTCGGTGAAGCGACACCGAACACACGTAGGACGCGGTGCCAGAGCGCACGAGTTCCCCGGCGCGGAGATGGTGGAGGATGGTGGCGGAGGGGAAACGGAGCCTGACCCGGCTACGCTCCTCAGCCCCCCACGCAGCCAGCAAGGGGCTTGTGGAGGCAGGAGGGAGGACTTAGCCCAGCCCGGACGGTAAGGTGCTTTCTGCCCCCTGACCCCCTCCCGAGGAGCAGGCTTCGCCTGCGCTGGAGAAACGCCAGGACTTTTCCCACTGGCGCTGCCCTGCCCGTCTGCAGGCAGCGCAGAGGAAAAGCGGATTTCTGCTGCGCTCTGCTGGCGGCGCGGCACCGCTACAAACCCTGCCTGCACCGGGGGCTCCCTGCCCGTCCCTGCCTGCGCCGGGGGCTCCCTGCCCGTCCCTGCCTGCGCCGGGGGCCCCCTGCCCGTCCCTGCCAGCACCGGGGGCTCCCTGCCCGTCCCTGCCTGCACCGCCTGGGCACTGCCAACCTGCCACAGCCAAAAAGCTGCTCGGGCTGGGAGGACGGCGGAGGCACAAGCCCTGGCCACAACTGTGGCACGGGCAGCTCGCCCGCTGCTCCAACGCTGCCCTGGCTCTTTACCGGGAAACCATCCCTGGAGCTGTGACCTATTTCTTTATAAAAGCACCGGGGAGTCCAGACCACCGTGACATAGTAAAGAGGCAAAAATGTTTCTAAGCACCAGGGAAGCAACTCAGAGGCAGCGTACCGGGACGCTACCAAGAGTGTAGCTAGCCACTGACAACACGTTTAAGTGAAGGATAGCAAGTCATTTGGCTACGTACCAGCCCGCTGGCTTTAACCAGGGGAGCTTCCAGGTCCGGGTAGACGTTCTCCAGGTACCACCGGAAACTTTTGCACTGAAGCTTCTTTCGCAGTTGGATTTGCTGAGTCAGGTCACCAACATCCAGGTTTTTCAAGACCAAGTGGTAAGCGTGGCCGTAGAATAACTCCTTGTACTCGTCCAGCCAGACCTCCGCAACGCGGGCCAAGTTCCTCTCCACCGTTCTCACCCGATCTTTCGGGAAGGAATAAGGATTGTCGTTCCTGAAAATGTGCCCAACTCTGGAGCACGGAACAATCTCAATCTCTCCCCCACACATCCAGACCTGAGAAACAGAGGTTTCTTGATAGAAACACGGGGCAAATGTAGGGTGCTAGCTTTGTGCAAGCCAGAAGAGAAGCAGAGATGCAAGTAAACTGCCAGGAGAGACGGGGTCTCCAGCATGGGGCTGCCCCGGCGAGTCCCCAGCCGAGCCCCATCACCCGAGCCAGGCCGACAGGGATGCAGGCGTGTGGGACAGGCTGTCAAGAGCAACATACCTTGAACGAAATCTCCATATTTTCACCTCCCCAAACATCCAGTCCTGGGTCATAAGTTCCCAGCTCAAAAAAGTACTTCTTATCAATGGAAAACAGGCCACCTGCCATGACTGGGCACCTGGGAACAGAGAAGCCATGTGGCATGTCAGCTCCCTGGGAAGCACCCATCCCTTTCCCCTTGCTTTGACGAGGGAATCATTGAGAAGCTGCAGGCTACTAAATGCTCAGGGACGGTGCCTGAGCCTGCACTTACAGAGACAGCAAGGACCACCCGATCTGTCACTTTGCTGCAGGCTGACAGATGCAACGTTAAAATAGACAGTACTTGGGTGGTTTTACCCAGTCTGAAAGCTGTAATGGGGCACAGAAGGGAAACGTGCAACACTATGTCCCCCCGGCCCTGGCAAAATGCGGGCGGTACCGCGAGGGGTGAGAAAGGCTTGCTGAGCTTTGCCCGTGTCTGGTGATGTGATTGCCCACTGTGACCACTGCCTCTGTTGTCCTTACAAGCGAAGGAACAACATTTGGCCTGGAAGGAGCCTTTGTTTCTAAATTATTAACAGTTTGGTTCACAGGGCTCTCACCTTTGCTTTTTTTACCTTATTATATCAGTTTCCTTGATTTTATTCTTCTCGATGACCTCTTGTGGAATCTGCCTCCATCCAAAATTCATTGGCCAAGTAAAAATCCCACGCTGAAAGTTGTCCACGGTCATGTAACTAAACGGGGAAAAGATCGGGATGACTAATTCTGAGTCACATTCCTGATTGAAATGTCACCCTTAATGAGTGAAGATGAGTATCTGTACATAATTAAAACAGGATTTTAACAAATTTCATCAGGAGACCTCTTCATGTACAAAAAGTCATGGAAAAGGGAAAAGGTGTGTGTGATAAATGAAGGGGCCATGTCCACTGCTAACGCTAACAGCAACGTTACATATCCCTTGCGAAACACTGCTGAAGGCCAGTTAGGAGGTCTGGACCTGTGTCTTCCTGTAATTAATATGCTGGTGGCCCCTGTAAGAGGTTTTACTCAAGCCACTGGCACAGATTTTGGGTTTCCCAGGGGTGCAAGCCACCTTACCTCATGTCCTTGTCGCTGATAACCTCAATGACGGGGCAGGCAACCTTGGTCCGGCTCAGGCGGACCCTCTCCAGCAGCGGCTCCAGCCACCCCACGTTGCACTCCACGTGTGAGTCCAGGAACGTCAGGACGGCGCCTGCGGCAGAAGCCAGGGCAGTGTCAGCCCTCAGACGCCCTGTCCCCTGCCCAGGCCAGCCGGCCTCCCCATGGGCTCGGGGTGCTGCTGGCTGTGCCATGACCCTCCATGGCTGCTACAAGCCTCCCGGCCGTAGCCCGGAGCACGTTTTCACCGCTTGGCCATTGTGGAAGCGGGGCAGCTCCCGGCAGAAATGGCTGTTTCGGTGCCACCATGGCCCGGCCTGGGCACGGCTGGAGATGCCGACTGCCGCTTGCTAGGGCTGGGCTGAGGTGCCGGACAAGCTGCAGCTTGGCCCCTCGCCAGACCCTCGTGCTTCACATACTGAAAATATGCCCTTAGTTTCCTGGGAGGGGACTAAAGCTCAGTGCTGGAGATGGCTTATTGGCACCTTGGGGGGGTGAGACAGGGCTGTAAAATGGCTTTCGTCCTACCTTTGGCCATCTCTGCTCCTGCCAGTCTGGCCCGTATTAGACCGTGCCTCTCCTTGAGATGGAGGATCTTCACTTTTGGGAACTGTGACATGTATTTGTCCAGCTTCTCCTTGAGGTACTCTGCAGAGAAGGAGGAGGAGAGCATGAGGTTGACTTACCCATTTCGCACCCACTTCCAGAGTGAAAAGCAGAGAGCAGATTTTCCTTGGAAGCACCTCCAGGACACGCCAGGGTCCTTGGGTCTGGGGTGCGAACATCTGGACACAGCTGCAGGGCTGCTGGTACACAGCGTCGTGGTCCGAGCCTGCTCTCCGGCAAAACTCCCAGCAGCGTCAGCACCAGAAGCTTTAGGCTGAAGCTGATGAGTTTAAAAATCTCTGTTGGAAACCTGTCTCGTGGTACTCTGTGACGGGTGTGGAGTTCAGTCCTGGGGGCTCGCCACGGGCTGCCCGGCTGCCCTGGATCTGCCCCTCCAAAGGACGGGGCTGCGGGTGGTGGTATCGCCTCCTGCTCCCTGCACAGCGGGTGGCCGCTCTGCATCGGCGCAAACCCAGCGGACGCAGCAAAGGCGGACCCGTACCCGGTGCTGGGCAATTGCAGTGACTTGCTGCATGCAGGAGACGTGGTAAGTGGAGAGCAGCAAGCACAGGGTTTTTGGTTACAGGCCATGAGCAAAATCCCAGTGGCCTGGCTTGGGTGGCTCATGATCCAAACCAGGTATCGAATGGTTGTTCAAAGACTCCAAAATGAGGGTATTTTTCTTCATGGCACTATAATTGCAATTGAAATCTGGTTGTAAATTTTTTTCCTTCGCTTAAAAAAATATTTCTTTTGTGCTCTACAAATTTCTCGATATTAAGCACCACATTTAAGGTCTCAGCCCGGGTTTAAACCGCACGAGGGTTTGCTGTGGCACATCTCTGCTTTTCAGGTTGCTTTTGTCATGGTTTCCCACAGCTGTGGAGGCAGCTGGTGGTAAACTCTCAGGAAAAAGAGGGTGTGAGAAAGGTGGTCCTGGGGCCCTTGAGCACCAGGCTGTTCTGTTCGCAGGCGGTTTCCCTCTGGCAGAGGAGCCGGGGAGCCCCTGCCACGGTGCTGCGGCTCCGAGTGCTTCGTTTGGAGCTAGCCGCCCGCTTACATCGTTCAGCATGCGGGGAGGACCCCGACCTCCCTCACTGACGGGCTTCATTGGTGCTCTTTGGTTTTCTTCAGGAGAATATAACTGTTTGCATTTCAAAAGCCAGTTAAAAGCTTTGAAAGGCTCCGAGGCTGAAACATTTGTGGACACCTTTGCTGTAGGTTACTGCTGCTGCTACTTGGATTACAGCAATGCCGAGCACAGCGGTCCGTAATTCACCCACACTCGCAAGGTTTTGGTTGCAAACCCAGCGTTTCAGATGTTCACTGGCTAACGAGCAGATACAAAGGGAGAAAGTAAAGAGGAAACTTGAAAAGATGCTTTTGAAGGAAATGGTATGAACATGCTTTAACGATTATTTTGAAAATGAGCAAGCTGAGTCTTTTTCCTCTTTTTTGCACCTATTGTCTTGTTGCACTGTAGGCTCTTTGTACGCGTGGCATGAGCTCTGAAGTTCATCTGAGACAGCACTTTCCCTGAAGAACCAGCAGTTGGAAAATTACATCATTCCTAAATTTTTAAGGGCTGAAGTCAGCAGAGAGCCAAAGCATTACAAAGCAGAGGTTCAATATCATCTGAAATGCCTGAGTTCGCACTCAAAGCCACCGTGCACGCGCAGATGCCCGGCTCACCACTGCTTTCACTGCAACTACCCTGTTCTCTGAGCAACCTGGGAAGTGCGTGCTGTTCCTCCCCCACTGCCAGCGCTCAAAACACGGGGGCACTTGCCTGGAAACTGCACAGAGAAGGGTGACAGCATCTTTATGAACACACAAGCCCTTGAGCCAGGATGCCCTGAAGATGCACAGGTTGGGTAGGACTGAGCTCCCTGGTGCTCCTGGACCACAGCACCTCTGCCAGCCTCTGGCACATGTGCAAAGCAGTGCACGAGTGTAAACTTAGCGATGCACAGCTGAAAATGTAGCAGCTGTTTAAGTGAGTGAACTGGGATGGGAGAGACACGAATGATAAAGTCCGGCAGGGCGTTAGGCAAGAGCTGCAGCTTGATCCACCACAGCCAACCCCCAGTGTCCATCTGGTCTCTGATCCCCCTTCGTCTGGAAAGATAACAGCGCAGGCTGGGGTCACGCTTCAATACATCGAAAGGAGAAAATGCGATTTCTCTCTACTATTCAGAATTGAATTACAGAGAACAAACTGTATTTTGGCCTCAAGTTATATTAGTTTCATAAAGGTAGAAGCTTCACCTACCTTTAGTGCTGAAGTCGTCCACCAAAATGACTTCTTCAATCAGGTGCGGAGGAGATCTGCTGAGGACACTGTGAACGGAGCGGAGGAGGGTGGACCACACTTCATCCACGAAGCACATGATGATGGTGGTGGTCGGGAGGTCATCGTGAACCCACTGCTCGGAGCACCTGCAATGGCAACACGGGCTCACAATGGCCGGTCGCACTCCTGAAAATCTCCAGGCTTAGTGTTTTCTGGGAAAACGTGCAGGGAGGGGGGAAATGCCAAATGTGAAATATGGAGGCAAAGCCCTGCAATGGGATTGTGTTGGGAGAGGAAGCAGAGGAGTGAGCGGGGTGATCTCCCCACACGGCCCCGGGGCCCCTCTCGCGGGCAGCCCTGCGGAATAGGACGTGCTCACTCCTTTGTAACAGGGACCTCTTTTTAACGCCTTACCCCTGGGTGATAAGGTCTCCTCCCTGTGAGCGAACAGTGCAAGGGCCCCGGAGAGCGAGGCCAATCCCAGCTCTGCACCACTGGTCTTGGGGACTCCTGCAGGGAAAGGACCCTGCGATGCTCCGAGCACCCACAGGATTTGGGATCCTGGGCTGCGTGAGACAGCCTCGTCGAAAGAAAAGAATTGGTATTACATTCAAAACGCCAGCAAATGGCCATTTATTTCCATGAAGGGTTACAAACAAACATACAGACAGCGAGGAAGAGTCGCCCAGTCCAATTCTGCACCTCACTCGGGATTGTGGAGGATGGGAAAATATTCAAGCATCCAAATTTCATGTATGATGGTACTGGCCAGTCTGCTCCCTTGAGCACCCCGCATCTCACGCCCCGAGCACCCACACGTCCCCAGGGACACCCCGGCCCGGCCGGCCGTGCCCCGAGCCCACGTGCAGGGGCTCCGAGCGGCACCTGCTTCCCTTGCAAACAGCCAGCGATACGCATTGGCGGATCTGAGGAGTGATAAAATTTCTCCCGTGTCTATGGGTTTGTCATTTTATTCTGTGACAGCCAAAAATGCAACGGCTGGGTCAGGCCTGGGTCTTCAGTGTTTGAACAAAAGGTCGATGAGCAGCTTTTCTCATCTTCCATTTGCAATTCAAGCACCGCTTCGCTGCGTGCCTTGGGGAGCAGGGCTCCCTCAGCTCTCCTATCTCTGAGTGGATCTCCAGGCCTGCAGAACGCCTGGCATAGCACTCCTCTCCCCCAGACCTCCTGGTTCATCCCAGAATACCCACGAATCGCTGGGACTTGTTTTCTCTCTCTTGTCAATAAGCTGAAGTCTGATAGCAGGTTTTTGTCCCTTGTCCTTCCAGAGCAGACCTCCCGCAGGCAGGACAGGCACCAGCCTACCTGCGGATGCAGAAAACTAATTTCTCAGTGATGAATCAAACCCACTGTTCACTCTGCTGTCAACAACAGACAGAAAACAGGGACAGGTATATTGGGCCGTACAGAAAATTGACTTGTTTTTCTTCTGTCTCAACGAGCGGGCCCTCCGGTTCGGCTGGTGCTGGCTCAGATGCTGATGCCAGGGCACCGCACAGCTCAGACCACGTGGTGTTTTGAAGAAAATTCAGAGGTGTATCAGGGCTTCGCAGCTAATCGGAAGTGCTCTGGGTAAGCAAAAATAACGCCAGATTTACTCTCTGTCGCAATCCTTGGGACGTGTCTTTCCTTCTCCTTCTGTAGCCTGGTTCACCTCGGGCAGCCGCCAGGGCTGGCTCAGCCAGGAGGGGATGTGCTGTTTGATATGGCTTGATTGGAAACCATAAGGGTATTGGCCCGCGGTGATGGGACCGCTCTGCAGCGCGCGAGGGTGGTTTGGGCACGCTGGCAGGACTCCCGAGGTCGATGGAGAGAAGGCAGGCTGAACTGCCAGGCAGGTGGCTTGTGAGAAGGAGACAGGACAAGGGCTAAACTAGGAGAAGAGAGGTGAATTGTAGTTTCTCCTACAGTGAACCCAAGGAGGCAGCTCATGGTGGGAGGCGGGACAGAGGCCATGGATAAAGTGGGAGGCAGCTGCCGAGCACAACAGCTTTCACTGCACGGAAGGAGGGGTGTGAGAGCAGCTGCAAAGGCTGGGTGCAGCCAGGCAGTACCTGCTGGGAGGACTTTTCTCTTTGGCCCTCTCATTAGCTGCAAACGGGCTCTTGGCCAAAGCCTGCGCATACTCCTGGGCAGCTGGAAAGTGTCTGCGCGAGGGCGATGAGAAACCTCAAACTGAGGAATGCCTTTTTCTCCCTTCTTGCCTAAAAAAGTAGGATTTCTAGGCAGAGAGCAATGGCTTTGTTATTGTTGACCCCCAGCTAAAGGTATTTCACTATGTCCTGTGTGAGTCTGGGCTCCATTTCTTTGCGAACTACATACATATATGTACATACATATATATTTTTTTAAATATGCATACATAATATTTATATAACTAATGTTAAGTAGAAGTCAAATCCTTTCAAAATTCCACCCCTGAACAGGCTTTCAAACAAAAATAGCCCCCAGCCTTTATGTTCTGTTGACACCACCCTGAAAGTCAGCAAAACTAAGCTCTTAAGTTGCTAAAGTTGCTTTGGGAAAACGTCACATTAGATCTGCTGCCACAGCGTTTGGAAGCAGCCTGGCACTGAAGACCTGAGCCGCAGGGGTCCCCGGCCCCGTCCTCTCCCAGCTGGCAGGCGCAGCTGGGGTCTCTCCCCATGCCTGCCGGCATGGACGCTAACTTACCTGGACTGTACTGTGCCATGCAGCATGCGACATTCTTTTTTGCCTGGCAAAAAAAAGACCCCCAGGGAAATCTGGGTCCCTGTCTAAACCCGGATAACTTGATTGTCCCAGAGAAGCTGCGACGGTAGCCTGGGGAGCGGTCAGAGGTACGCAGGGACCTTCGCTGCTGGCGCTGCACTGTTGGGCTGAAACGGGGTCCAGGGTTCCTGAACCGGGCTGTGCAGGGAGCGCTCGCTGCAAGCCTCCTGGCCACCCCCGGCCTTCACCTGCGTGGCTTGTGCACCTCGCTCCTCCTTGGTGCCACTCTTCCTGCATGCATTTCTGCGGAGGCATGGTGCGCAGCAAGCACCAGCATGGAAAGTAAAGGTCAGAAAGCAGCAAGAATTGCACATGGATAGGCAGACCGAAGGCTGTGACAGGACAAGTTGCCTGCTGCCCAAATTTCAGTGGCCTAGCCCAGCACTCCTGCAAGGATCACAAGAGGAACCGCAGCCTACACTGGGAGAGATCGGAAGATCCCAGCAAAAAAGTAACACGCTGTTTGATCACTGAGAGCTGCCGACAGCCGCTGCCTTAAGCTGGCCCTTACGACCCGATTTCTGCCATGCCAACAGGCTGAGGGCTGCAACTACACAGGCTCCTGTCAGCCCAGGGCGCCCAGGGGAGCTCCCTGTGGCCCGGTGCCCTGGCATGGCAGCACACTTTCCCCGGCAGCGCCGTCAGGGACGCACCCCTATTTGGCCAAGGCGTTCGCCATGACACTCAGACCGCAATGCCATCTCCTCCCGGGCAGGCGTGTGATTCACCGGAGTTGGGCAGGCTGTGCTTACGGATGCTCCTGGGAGGTGGTTTCTGCTCCGCAGCTCCAGGGCTTTGCTGTCAAAGACTAGCACAGTGCTGGCTGCGGGCACCGTGGCTCTTTTTCTGTGCACGGGTGGCTTCTGTAGCTGGCATCCTCTGCCCACCGGAAAGCAATCCTAGTTGTCTCCCTCCTTCCCTGCCCGATTCCCTCCCGTGCAGGGCCTCACCTCGGCTCACAGGTGAGCACCGACAGCGCTGTGGGAAGGTCTGTGCATTGCCCTGTGGGATGGGGGACAAATCACGGCACAACTCCCATCCCACTGTACCCGAGGTCTGTGAGTGTGGGAAGAGGGACACGGGAGGGTCTCTGGATGAGGCAGGTCTCTCACCTGCCAAGGGGCTGAGAGATGTGTGCAGCAGGAAGAGCCGAGCAGAAGAGATGAACCTGCCACTCACCTGAACTGGCACCTTCCCTGGACCTTCCCTGCAGCTGTCCAGGCACAGCAGCTCAGGAGAGGGAGCCCCTCGAGCCCCTTACCCCTTCCGTCGGCAAGGCGCTGCCCACACCTTACCCTCTTCCTTTCTATGGGGACCGCGGGGAGCGAGTGTCTTTTTTGAAGGGCAATACTGAGATTTGCTGAACCAGCTACACATTGCGTGGGGACAGGTGTAACCGAATGACAGTTTTCCAGATCAAAACTCCGCATCCCTTCCTGCGTGTGCCCACAGATCCGAGTCCCCCGAGCCACCTCCGCAGAGTGGCTACCGACCGCAGTATTCTGCAGCACAAGGGCAGCGGCGCCACTGGTCCGCATAAAGGATCGCTCCTGGGAGCGTCGCCTGGACCGCCTCGACGGCAGGCCTGTGTGTGCCTGTTTAATCACGTCAGCGCTCAGCACGTGCCTTTGTCTCCTGCAGAGGCTTTTCCAAAGGGCCCTTCGGGCAGGGGAGGCCGATGGGGTGCCTCTGCCTCAAGGGAAGGGCAGCGGCAGCTTGCAGGTGTGAGAGCACCTTCGGGCAGCGGGGGCTTCTGCTGCCGAGACACATCGACAGGGTGCTCCAGGAACCAAACGCGTGAGTATCAAAACCAAACAGCGCTCAGTGCTGCACCTGATAAACCACATAAAAGCGTTTTAAGGCACAAAGAGGCCTGAGCCCCATCGCCTGCCTCGTGTGCCCCAGCCGCTTTGGACAGCAGGGCTTAGCGGCTTAAGACGATCTGCAAACTTCACCCAGTTTCACGTTTAATAACAAGCTGCTCTCACCCAGAAAGGCAAAAGCTGTCTCACGGCTAGCATGCACGAAGCGAAGGCCTCGGTGCACCCAGCAGCCACCCCGGGAGCCACCGAGCAGGTTGCCGGGGCACGGCGCAGGTATTTGTGCAGGGGAAGCAGGTCTTACCCGGCAGGCCTGGTGTCCGCTATGGCTCGGTCTACGGGGATCAAATCACTGAGGTAGACATTAAAGTTTCCTTCCTTCCATCTACTTTTCGCTTCTTCTTGTTTATCGTCAGGGACTGCGACAGGGTGCCCAAACTGGCCGGGAGCTTGAGGGTCTCTCGGGGCAAGCGTTGCATCCATGGAGAAGACCCTGTGCGTTCCCAGGCGGCTGCCGCCCGCCTGCTCCTGCCCGCCCTTGCCAGCGGGCGCCCCGGGAGCTGCTCCTTGCGGGGCACCCAGCGTCCGGCTCCGGCCATCCAGCGCCGCGGCCCCGGTGATGGCGTTGGCAGC
>VYZV01035757.1:20561-48240 GCA_013401275.1 Pandion haliaetus | reverse complement strand
TAGTATAGGCTATGGAGTCTTTTATTGACTTTACTTTCAACTAAACTCTTACGGCTTTTTTAAAGCACAATTCTACTGTTGCAAAAGATGCATTTTTAAGTTAAGCAACAGCTTATTCATCTTTTACTCATGCCATCTGTATGAGCATGAGACTTTGAACCATAAAGGGGACTACAAAAAGTACTAATAGTACAGGTAGCTCACTCTTAGTAACACAGCATATTACGCCTACCGTTTGTAATTGAACAGTACATGACAAGCCTGTATATATATTTTTATATGAGTATCTAAAACTGTGAATGCCATTATATGCTTNAGTGATAACCTAATTGTTTGCTGTTCTGAAATCTAGATCAAATCTGTCTGTGGAACACACTACTCAGCACTGCTGCTAGTAAGAAAAACTGACCTTCAAGTCAAATCAACCTTTCTGTCAAAAATCCCACAACTGAACACAGAACATCATTGACAAAACATGAGCTTGAACTGTGTTAGAGTCTCTTGGTTCTCTGATATTAAAAGGGGTGATGGAATACAGCTCTCCCTAGTGAATTCCTATCAAATTCACAAGGCAGTGCTTTCCTAAGCTCCATGGTGAGAAGCTGCCTGTAGAAAAGTATTTCTGTATGTCGAGAGGGACAAAACTTTTCAAATTCTGTTCTGTATTTGACAGCGCTTTCAGTGTCAGCTTCACTGTTTCACAGCAATTGCTTTTCCCAACTTGCCTTTCCTGCATAAACTGACAAGATTCAAGTTTTCCACTGTCTACTATTTATAATGTTGCCTCCAGTTGCAGGTGAATACTTATTAGGTGGAAAGATAATTTTGATAGTTTCTGACATTTACATCAAAACTCAGCTGGTATAGCCTTACAGACCAGCTATGGTTGTCATGTCTTCATTGGGAGAGTACTGCAGAGCATTCATCCGAGTAGCTATGTTATCAACAAAGAATTTTATCTTGCCTAATCCACTCAGCTTTGATTGAAAAGTATTACTGTAGAGCATTTCACTATTCAAAACAGAAACACAAGCCCTTGGGCATATCCCCAGTAGGTATGAGGATGACAAGTGCCAAACCTTAGCCTCTATGGCAGAGTTTCTTTCCTTTTAAACCCACTGTTGTGCATTACATTAAGGAATCATTTCTTTCAGAGAACAGCTTTCATTTGGATAGCAGACCAGCCTTTCCAACTCTTCTCGCTCATTCAACAAGACCTGACAGTACAAAGCAAATGTATGTTGGAAAAAAGATTGCTTTGCACTCCTTTCAAGAACTCCCAGGAACACTGGCCAAACGCAAAGAAGCTCCAAGGTACAGGCTAACTGCAAAAATCTTGCTCATATTATTTGCCAATCAAGCAAGCTACAAAGTGTGAAACCGTTTTATTTTAGTTTCGATAGTATGTCTTCCGAGGGGAATCATTTGATTGGAAGTGTCAATCCCAAGTCCATTACAAATCACATTTTTTTCAGGAGTAGTTTACCTCCTGGGAGCTCACACCATGCATGTATCTTCTTCCTGAAACCTATTACCATTCTGTTAGCTAACACAACTGCAGGATACACACAAATTCAGTTATAATTTAAAAATAAGGCCTACCACAGTAACAACTGCCTCTAGCATCAGAAGTGTAAAGAAATTGTGCAACAAGTACTTGTACTTCACAGCACCAGAAAATTCTGCCCAGATAACCAGGTATAGAGAGCCAAGGCAACAGTTAATTCTGGCAGGCCTTTACTGACAGGGAACCTGCAGTGTTACTGTGATTTGTGTCAATGAATAGATCCTGCTTTGGGCATATGGAAGTGGATCACATATCAAAAGTAAGAATTAGGGAGAAAAAACTTACTCAATATAAAGTTAGCCCAATATATAAAAAACATACAAATGTTTAAACAGTTTAGAGGCAGCAACAACAGGAATGATAAAGATTCCTGCCAAGGTGGCTGTTAACATCAATGTCTTTTTCCCCCACCTTGTTTTGCACTTGCATCTATTAAACTAGTTGATGTGCTGCCTCAGCTGGCTGACAAACACATGGACATACGCAGCAACTTAAAAGCCTGCAAGCTTATTAATACAGTCAAACAAATATACAGAACTTTAACTGAGGAAAAAAAAAAAAAAAAAAAAAAAAAAAAAAAAAAAAAGAAAACCAGAACCCAGAAGGTCCAAGAGGCTCAGCACGTCTCTGCATTTTAGAGTCTTGGAGAGACAGGAGACACCTGCCATTGATTCTTGTAACAGTTTCTTGTAACAGTAGATGCAAAGCAACAACAGATACTGGCCACTTGACTTGTGTTGTTCTTACTTTAGAGGGGAGGGGAAATTACACAGCCCTGCCTCAATGTGGCATGAAGCAGTAATGTTACACCCTCAAAATCTCCAGGCAGTTGTTGTAGCAGATAGCTATCCAGTCTGGCTGAGTTGATGCCCACTGTACATTGTTGATTTCTCCCTCTGCTGTATAGGCCAAGATAGGGTCCTCAATGGCACGAGGCATTTGCTGGATATCCCAGATGAGAGCCTGATGGTCATCCGCTGCAAATGGAAGAGAAAATCAGAAGTAGAATCAAGGTATAATGAAATGTCCGTGCATGACTATTAACGCGTATAGTCCAAGAAGCTATATAGGATATGGATGTTGCAGTCCCTATGGGTATTCAAGCCAGAGATACAATGATACAACTATGCTACAAAAAAACCCAAAAAGCTTGAATCATCGTACATTATCCAGGACAGAGTTGAAAAACAAATGATCAGTGGACTGAAATTGAAAACATTTAAAAAGCAGATTGCAAAAAAATAAGGAGCATTAAAATAATACAGCTTAGCCAAAGCAGATGCACAGTTTGGGCACTGGGCTCCCTACTTCCATGCAATAAGCTCCAGTAGGCATCCATTTCCATAAAAATTTTAGGAAAGTCATTAATAAAGGGTTTCTAAACTGCAGGTATTCTTTAGCAAAAGGCAGGTGGAGAACTGAAAAAACTTTTGGCAAGAGAGGATTTTGGAAATACAGTGAAAGACTCTCAGATTCACCAATGCAGCTGGATAGGGATGGATCACACTTACCTGCTGTACAAATGTGGCAGGAAGAATGAGGTGCCCAAGCAATTCCATTTACACACGCTCTGTGGTTGTTTAATCTAGCAACAGGCGTGCAGGGAACTCTGACATCTAGAATCACAACCTTCAGAAACAAAAACCCAACTAAATTAATAACTTGCATTTTTTTGTTTCTTCAGAAAACCAAGTATTTTGGCAAGCAAACACTGTTCTCGGAGAATAGCTTCTAGCTAGTTAGTGTGTCCCAAAAGGAGTCAGACCCCACAGGGAGGGCTTGTGAGTTATGCAACAAGAGCAAACAAATTATGCTTCTCTGAAGTGGCACAAGTGGCAAACTAAGATATTCTGCCTTGTGCGCTGAACCGAGAAAGAACAAAGTGATTAAAACACTGGCAGTTAAGATTTTGTGAAAACTATTGCCCAGGTGGCTCACATACCCTTCTTAAAAAACAGCTGAAATAGGAGAGCCATAGAGATCTTCAAGTTTATAATGCCAAAGTTACTTCTTTAACTCCTACTGAAGTTAGGGCACTAAGTATTGGTCCTTAATCATACTCCCGTTCAGATACTGATGCTGCCCCCTTAAAGAACTGACTGCTAATTAGTACCAGGCCACGTCCCCCCCAAAAAATCACAACCACTAGCACCTACAGAAGATGAGCTGCCGCCTTACCTCCATGCCATCCATGGCCATTGTAGCAAGATAGTTGGGATCCTGCTTATTCCAGCAGAGACGCAGCAGTGGATGGTGCTGTGGGTCCTCATAAATTATGGTGCTGTGTTCCAGATGACGGAGATCGAACATCCTCACTGAGCCATCTGCACCAACCGAAGCAAACATATCTCTCCCACCACCTGCACGGCTAAATGCTATGTCATACACCTGCTCAGAAACAGGACAGAGAAAAACACAACCTTAGTTCTAGAGAGCATGCTGCCTCCTAATTTGCAGTAAAATGGATTTTACATATGGATAGCAGATCCAGTTGTGACATATTCTGTTAAATGCTTGATGTTCCTAGCAAGTTTTTAGTTATTATAGGATCATTGACTGAAACTAAATATATCTATTTCCAAGACTCAGATTTTTTTTATACTAATTGCTGAAAATTGTTAAAATGAAAATGAAAGAATCTTCAGGTTGTTTATTGCCTTTGACATGCAGTTGACTTCAATTTCAGTTTGACATTTTACCTCATTTTTCTAAAATATTCTGGAGTATAATCTAGTAAAACAAGCATAGTCTCAATTTGAGATTGTACAATGAATAAACAGAGCAGTTTTGATAGCCAACAGTGTAGTTTTAGTTTGGTACTGAAAACTGTGTATCTTAATCTTAGATAAATTATCTTTTTGGATCATTAGATTTTTCAAGAAAAAGGGGGAAACCAGAAAAGTTCTGTTCCTTTTCTACTGCTTAAAAGACATGCAATGTAAACAATCAAAAAAAGCCATCACCTCTTTGTCATGAGCAATAAGCTGGGTCTTCACATGGCCAGAGACCAGATTTACTCTTCCAAGAACCTGTCCTGTCTCCAGACCCCAAATAGTGCAGGTTGTGTCAATACTAGAGGTACCTGAAACAAAACCACTCCTGTTATCAAAGTTAATATTCTCACAAATTATTTAATCACTTACTGGATTCATGTAATATCCTCCAACATCTACAGATCAAAATAGCTATAAGAACAGCATACAATTAAAATGAAGAGTGTCAAACAGCTAACAGTCTACCATGCATTTAAATGACCCAAACCTTTTAGCTGCAGAAATAGTCTTCCACACAGGAATAAAGTATAAATAGCTCATGTCTACTTCAATCTATTCAGAAGCCTGATGCAACTCTGAGATGAACTTTCCTATCTTTTAAGTCTCATGTGCATGTCAAAACCAAAATTCAATCATAGTGCTGCAATAGTGTATTATTATTAATTGATTGTTTCTACGGACTGAAGGTGGGGCTAGCAGTAAAGCTCTTAAGAGATGAGAGATGCAACACACAAAAAATAAATCATGTAGTAAATAATTACTAAGACATATTATCACTGTTAATCTCTGGGCAAATCCCCCTGACATAAATGGCTGTACTCTTCTGGGAAACAAAGCTTTGCTGGATCAGTCATCTTGGATTCATAGTTTGTCCCATAGGCTATAATTAAACCTTAAGCATTCAGCCCCCTCCTCCAACTGAATTAAGGGCTCCTGGCTTTACTCCTGCTGCTGAAATGGCTTCACAAAAGACAAAGCTCGGTACAAAGTTTTCTATCCGCTCCAGAACACACTGAAATAAGTCACAGGAGTTCACGTACATCATTACTTAGCACTACAACAAGAGCTCACCAGCCCTGAAGACTGAGACTCCTTATTCACAAATAGGGAACATCCCTAGTCCAACTTAAGTGACCCATTCTGTACTGGACAGGTCACCTTTCAATGCAAAAAAGTCTCCATGAGCTGCTCAAATTTTAAATTTTTTTTTGTATTTAACTGAAGACAATTTCAGGCAGCAAAAGAAATGGCAGTTTCCATGATGTAGAAGTTTGTCCACTGGTTAGTTACCAAATTAAACAGTGGACACGCCATGACACAGCAGTCAGTCACAGCCTGGACTTCACCAGACTAAATTCAAAAGCATATCTTTTCCATGCTGAAAATGCAGCATTTTGTCAGTCTCACCTAGAAGGTAAGGATCCACTTCATTCCAGTCAAATGATGTCAGTGGAGCACAGAAATCAGAGTTCTTGTTATTGTTCAGCAAACACTCCAGCCGGGTCTCTGTTTCACCCACCTTTAGAAAAAGTGAAACATCTGACTTAAATAGCAACATCACATGACTTGTTCCACTTGCACTTCCAAAACGTAAGGTGTTAATGCCAGGTTTCTTTCCTCTCAGCTTTACACCCTAAAGCTCTGGAAAACAGTCGGCATCTTTATCTTCAATAAGGTGATTAAAACAGCAACTACCATGATAATTCTGCTTCTCCTATAGTCTTCACAATTAAGTCACATTATTGCAGTTAAGAAAACAAATTAAGTGCTCTGACTTGATTTTATGTCTTAACCTCCACACTGTAGCAAGAGCAAGACACCCTGAAAGGGAAACAACTCACTTTAAAAAAATCTGGTCTTGAGTGAAAATGAGATCAACATGCAACACAATTAAATCTGGTCTTGAGTGAAAATGAGATCAACATGCAACACAATTAAATCTGGTCTTGAGTGAAAATGAGATCAACATGCAACACAATTAATATCATGGTTCATCTTTTTCTAGGGAGGAGTTACTCACTCTCCACACTCGCAGATAGTCACCACTGGTTGCCAACAGGTCTGGATATACTCCCTTGGTGTCTGGGATCCACATAAGTTTTGTGGTAGGGTAGGGGTGATCAAAGGTATTCCTGCAGATGAATTCTGAGCTCTCTTCATCCAAACCAACAAGCTGCACCTGTAAGAAGCCATATTTAAAAGAAAGCATTTTATCAAAATACTCATTTATAATTACAGCATTAAGACTGAGTGCATTTCAGAAGGACACCTTCTGTAACCCCAAGGACAATATAAAAGGACCATCATGTCAAAAGAACGAGAAACCGCTAGAGCTTTGCTTCCTAGCTGGGGCATGTAAGCAAAGTGAAGTATACATAATCACCACAGTGCTTTACTTTGAAGAGATGATCTCAAATGAATCAAAATCCAATCCTAAAGGATTAAAGACCACCCTTCTCTTTTCCACACTGCAAAGCCTGGTTTAAATCACAGACTTAAACTGCACAAACATTATTCCAACTCATCTTTAACTGAACTGGTGCCGATAATGTAATCTTCAGAGAGCAGGACAAGCTGTAGTTTGCATGACAACCACCCACAATTAAAATCCATATCATGGAATTCTTGGCCATAACCCTGCAGATTGTGACAGATCACGTCAGCTAGCTATCAAGCTGTTTTCAGCATTTCATTACCTAAAATGCTCTGTCACAACTGCACAAAATTAAGATACAGATGAATCACATCAGAGAGTCAGAAAGTAAAACAGAATTGAAACTTAAAAAAATAATTGGGAAGGTAAAATATTTACATAATTATTCAGAAGTTTTGTGTGAAAAGACCAACAAGGCAGGTCTGCTGAAAGATTCTAGGTAACTGAATTCCAAATTAGGTTTTTTGCACAGTAATGTGACAGTGGGAAGCACTAACTCACCTAGTTGTGAGAGTGATGCAAGACAGAGCAAACAAGAAACTATCTCCACATAGTTTGGTCATGACAACACCTGAAGTAATACTTGAAGTCCCAGACATTATGTTATTAGAAAAATATTGACATGTCAGAAAGTGTTCACAGAACAATATGGTGCTGGGAGGATATGTTTAACCTAGCAATAACTACAAGACCTAAACAGGATGAAAGCCCCACTGTGTTAGAATGCTGTTCAAACACAAAGATTAAGGGGACAACTCACTACAATTAGTTTGTAAGCTGCTCACAGTAGGAACTTCCTAGAACTTTCCACACAGCAGCTTCCTCCTGGAAACAGTGGCTTAATTGACTTTTTCCAAGATGGTTATCTGGAAAAATCCTAAATATTCTGGGATAAGCAATTTGATTAATAAATTACACATTTAAACTAGATCAGAAATCTACCGTATTTTTTTCCACGGTAAGAGAAACCTACAAATGGTTCAGTGGATCTTAAACTACATTAGCACTTAACGGCCCATTTAGAGATGCTCTTAACAAATGCAAACCTTGTCCCCCACCACAATGAGAAGATCCATCCTTTTCACCCCATAACAAACCCTAAAAGACATATTAAAGTACGCTTCTAAAAACCGTGTATTTGTTTGCCTTGCACTCTCTTTATTACAGCTACTCATTATACTTTGCACCCCAGTATGAATCAGTCAAGAATCTCCAAGTCTTCTGAAGTGATTGACAAATAGCTTTCTAACCCCTTTAGGGATCAGAAATACTAAGCAGATTTTACAAAGGAAGCAAATTGTCCTTGGTGATAGAAAAATCTTGTGGCAAGGTCAGGATCAGAAGACAAATGACCTCTAATAATTTCTTCTCCTTTGTTTATGCTGTTTTCAGCTCAATATGAGTATATTAAGTCTACACAAAGCAACCAACATACTCATAACCAGGTAAGCAAATCTCAAACAGCAGAGGACCCACTTTCATTGGTGTGAATTCATATATTCTGCATCTCTTATTCATGTTTAACCCTTCCTTGGATCTGAAGAAAAAGCAATGACTGTAGCAGCCCAGTATCTTTGTGATCTCTGACATTTTTAGGTGCAGGCCAGGTTACAGAACAAAAATTGCATTAGCAACACTAGAGATCCTGGCAACTGCTGAAGATCAGGTGTCTGACACTGACTGTCAGATCTGGCATCAGCCTGTGATAGCTCTGAGCAGGAGGCATTGGTCTGCCCAGAGAAAGGAGCAGAAGCAGAAAATACTGCTTGAGAAGCTCTATTCTTTCCTAGCTCAGCATATTCAAAAGTATGACTCTTCTTTTCAGACTTGATCACGTACAGTGATTACAGAATCCTATTCATCCTCTTGTCCAGGCTGAACAAGAGGAGATGGAACAATGGAATTATTTTCAGGATGCTGATTATATTAGAGCCCCGTCTCTCCCTCCTGCATGTGAGGCAAGATTTGCTGCTCCCAGCTACTGCATGAAGGACTGCCTGAAGTCCAGCCCAGGTAAGACTTGACGTGATGCTAACAGGAATGCAGCTGTCAGTCTGGATACAATTTGAACCATTCTACATCTACCTGTAACTCACTCCAGTGGGAAAATGAGGACCAGTGTGTTCGATCTCCATCAGTTTTGCAATCATGCTATGACAGTAGGTAGGAGTGCTAAATAATTATTTGTTTCTCCAATACATCAAGATATGCTAAAATTGGATGTGGATTTTCCTATCATAATCGAAGCCTTTGTCAACGTAAAGCTTAACTGCAACAGTGCACTTGAGTAAAGAAGTGCCTTTAATCAGCATTCCTTAAATTCTAAAAAAATTGCAGCTCTCTTCAACATGATCCAAAAGAATCAGACACAGAATTAAACAATGCAGAATTTGGTAACAGCTTACTTCTTTTTCTTGTGTGGTTTGAGGAATAAGTGAACTAAGTTCACAGTACTTTTTAGAAAAAAAAAACCCAAAACATTATATCCCTTTAATCTAATTAGTAACGACTAAGAACATTTCACAATTATTTTAGGGGCATGTACAATCAGAAAGATCTCACTGCATCAATTAATCTTCAACACGCAATCAATTTTTCTTTGCAACTCTAAACCTTACAGAAAAAAAATGACCCTCTGGTAAAACAAGCACCCTGAATGCTCTCTGATTCGAGGCACTGTTCAGGAGAAGGTGGCAACCTGGGAAGCACATGGGCATAATCTGTCAGTCTGCTCCAGAGGTGGGAGCGAGCAGTGTACAGCACCACCCTTTATTGTTTTCTAAACTGGACTCCAGTTTTGTCTTGCAGATAGATCCCAAAATCAGCCTTTCCTGATGTTTTTCCACAGATCATTCCTGAACCACGAAGCCATAGTCAGGAACCTGCAGAACAGTGTTAACAGTGAGATTTATGAACATCTCCCTACCATCATTAGGCCAGTGACCCATAACACATTATAAAGGCTGACAGTAGTTTCCTAATCCAAGAAGTTCAGGAAACACTACCCCAAATAATTTTAGTTCTTCCAACTGGAGCAAGTCATCTCTCTTCTTGTACCAGTGATTTGATCAGCAAAGATGTACAAGCTGAAACAAAACTCCTCTGGGGTTCGAATAGTTCTTGGCAACTAGCTTTCTAGTATGCTATACAGCCTGTAAGTGTGGGGGTTGACACAGTATAGAAGAGTCTGAGAATTGGGGATAGCAGTAAATTAGGGTTTGGCACTCAATAGATTTGAGTTCCCCATGAAACAGAGGTGTAAACAGCTATTTAATATACCTAACCCATAAGTACTTCAAGCTCAGATAATTACTACAGAAATAGAAAAATCACAGAGACAAACCAGACAAAATCTCTCCTCTTTCACTGTAATTCCCTCAGTGAGCACTTCTGCTGCAGCAAACAGTTGGAGCATTAAGTCTTTTTAAAAGCACCTTTTTAAAAGAAACCCTAAACCAGAAGAGTAATAACGAAAAGGTATATCTACTTATTAGATTTTAAGCAAGCTAGAATTGCTATTCCAGACTATATTTTTTTTAGTTTATTAAGGGTAAGGAAGAAAGCCAGTTATTTGGAACAAACCATTGCAATCTCAGGAACAGATCTGTTGTTTGGAGCTTGTCAAAAACCTCCAAAGATTATGAGCGCATAGAGAAAGTTGAAATGAAAATGAGTTTTCATTACTCTTTTAATTAGTGCCAACTGCACCTATCAGTGTATTTTGATGTCAGAAGCTGGAAATATAAACCAACTCAACTGTGAAGGGCAAATTATGCAGGAGGACAAAGCTTTCACATATGCCCTGTAAAAATCTTAAAATTTCTGCTTACCCCAGAAGTCAGACTTTAAAACCAGCTGCTCCAGACCCTTTGCAGTACAAACTACTTAAACAAGGCAACTTCAGTTCTTTCCCTTTATTCCTTTAGTTATACCTATGTAAACAGGCAGGTGCTGGAACTGAAAGAGTTTACAACTAGTGTGCACCTGTACAGTATCTGTCCAAGAGTTCCCAATCTGGAGCATGAAGCTATTTCCTGAATGTTTCCGTATCCTCTAAAAGATTCAGCAAAGCTGTCCGAAGCTTGTTCTGGTCCCCAAAGTAAAGAAGACAACATCAACACTCTAAGCAGTAACAACACTTGCAATTACCCAAGACAGCTCTCTGTTAGCTGTCCTCCTACAGTGGAAGGCTGCATTGAAAGCACTACAAAGAACACCAAACAAGAAAACCACATGCACACACACACAAAAAAACCCCCCAAAAAACAACAAAAAAAACCCCACACTCTGAAATATCAGAGACGAGCAAAATGCCTCAGCAAAGTGAAGGTTATATTTCGCTGCATTTATTGTACAACTTCAATTTTTAATCATGTATCATCTTTACTTCTGTATCAGCAGTATCCAGACTGGCATCTCATTCTCATACAATTAGTTTCCAGCTCTTTACACCACATGTATCTCTGAGCATGTGGTGCTTATATGGACTGAAGTCAACAGAATAGTTATTTCTGAAGCACATAGGTCAAGAGAAGCCCTGGGGAATACTTACAGACAGCAGTAATTTACATAGTCCCACACAATTTCTGTCTGCAACAACTGCGAGGGTAAAAACTAGAAAAGAGAGTGGTTGACTCAACTGCTTTACACTTGAAGCCTGAACCGAAAAGCTGACCTGATCATGCTGTAATCAAGAGCACCCCCAGGGAATGGTTCAAACTTAAGGAGGTAAAGATAACATAAATGCATATGTCCTTACATCCTGGTTTCAGCTGGGATAGAGTTAATTTTCTTTCTAGTAGCTGGTATAGTATTATGTTTTGGGTTCAGTATGAGAAGAAAGTTGATAACACACTGATGTTTTCAGTTGTTGCCAAGTAATGTTTAGACTAAGTCAAGGATTTTTCAGCTTCTCATGCCCAGCCAGCAAGAAGGCTGGAGGGGCACAAGAAGCTGGGAGGGGACACAGCCAGGACAGCCGATCCAAACTGGCCAAAGGGGTATTCCATACCATGTCACGCCATGCCCAGTATATAAACTGGAGGGAGTTGGCCTGGGGAGGGGCTTGGGAACTAACTGGGCATGAGTTGGTGAGTGGTGAGCANTTCTCTCCCCCATCCCACTGGGTGGGGGTGCAGTGAGTGAGTGCCTGCATAGCGCTTAGTTACCAACTGGGGTTAAATCATGACACCTTATTAACCAATTCTATCACTCCTAAACAAAAAACTGTTTGCAAGTTTGTTATTTTAGCTTCTCAGAGTACATACTACAAAAACATTTTCAAGTTGGTCTTTAAACAAATGAAAGTTTTCAAGCTCAGGGGCCTGCCTTTCCCCAGCAGTACTCCCAGAACCACAACAGCGCTCACCAGCATAAGGAGACAACTCATACACAGCCAACTCATCCTGGTTGAACTACAAAGTGCTCAGTAGAAGTACCGTGTCTAGAACTGCTGCAAGTGCAGTAATTCAACCATTCTAAGAGATGTCACCCCTGCCTTACTGTCACCTCCTCTCAATCCACCCTTGCACAGTGCCCAATCCCCAACACCAACTTTCTGACATTGTTTTGCACAACCTCCATTAGGCTTGACAAAGGTACAAAGCACACATGCTATAAACACACAAAGCTGTATTTACAAAACCTTTAGTTTCACACAAATTTCAAGATGCTCTACAGCTATGTCCATTTCCTCATGTCTTTTTTTATTTGTATGAATTCATTATACCAGACTAGTACATTAAAGTCTGTTCAGAAATGACTGCACAAGCGTTTGGAGTGGTGAACATGTAGTCTCTATTACTAGTGTAAGGTTCTGCGCTTATATTTGGCAAGGAAACACTGAAGACACAATCTCATGCCTCATTACACCCTTGCTCTCAGAAAAAAAAATAAAGGTACTGAAGAATCAGTGAAAGTGGTTTATATACTTCTGTAAAAAGTTATCACGCAGAAGTCCTCCACAGCAAGAAAGTATAATGAGAACAGCAGAACACTTCTAACTCAGCCTCAGACACCCTATATATGTGCAAACTTTAGTCCTGACCATAAACTTTCCTTCGTACTGAAAAAAAACACAGGAATGCTCAAGCTAGAGGACCTGCCTGGCTGAGGAGCAGCCAGCAGCAGCTCCCATGGCTCTTCCCACTCCCAGTCCCTCAGTCTCCCAACAGCTGAGGACTCGCAGGAAGGAAACCATCCTGAATCTAGGCCAGCACCCCGCACTTCAGGGGAACAGCAATCAGAAAGCTCTACACAGCTCCCAGTGCCGAAGGAAGGCAGAAGGACTCGTCTCCAGCCACACCAACCGCGGGGGCCGTGCCCGGGACTGGGGAGCCGCTTGAACCGCTGGGATGAAGAGGATCGGGCCCCTCCTCTCCCTCACTCTGCCCCGGCCCCGCCGCCCGGTGCCGGTAGAGCCAGACCCGGCCGCCGCCGCTCCCCACCTTGTTGTTATACTCCTCCACGAAGCTGCCCAGCGCCAGACGGAACCGCTTGTCCGGCCGGACGCTCCAGTTCATGGCGTAGACGGTCCAGGGCGCCTCATATTTGTAGATCTCCTTCCGCTTCCCGTGCAGCGACATAGCTTGGCCGAGGGGACCCCGGGTAGCGGCGGGGCTGAAGGGGGTAGCGGGCTTGGCTGAGGGGGGGACCCGGGCTGGGCTCGGAGGGGAGCGATGGGCCCGACTGAAGGGAGCGGGATGGCGAAGCGGGCCAGGGGAGAGGAGGAGGACGGCGGCCGGCCGGGGCGCAGCGAGGCCGGAGAGGTGGCGGGGAGCGGGGAGGCCGCAGCACGGCGCCGCGCCCCCAGGCCCGGCTCCAGACCCCGGCGGCAGCAGAAGCAGCGCGGAGGCCGTTTGGGATTCGGCCCCTCACACAACGGGAACGGAAGCCACGCGGGGAGCTCCGCCCACTAGGTGAGGGTTGGCTGTATTGCCTGTCACTTAGGGTCTCGGGCATCTACTGGGTAATTCTCCCGTCCGTTTGGGCCCTCTTCGGTATTCTATTGGTCGTTTTGCCCTTCATTCCAAACGGACGCTCACCCTCTGGCTCGGATAACCAGCCGTTGCGTTTGACCCCGCCCCGGAGGGAGGCTGTGCTCGTTCTCGACATCTTACTGGCTACCAGGGGTCGCAGTGGCGCGAGGCGGGATCTTGAGCCCTTATTGACAATCGATTGGCTGGAAGCGATGTCAGTCATGTTAGCCTGAGGGGGGCGGGGGGCACTTCAGGCGCACGGTGATGCTGAGTTTTCCAGTCCCGAGTCCGCCGAGTGGCGGTCGGGGAAGGGCTTGTCTCTCCTCAATTGCAGCTTAATTATGGGATTTTATTTTCGGTAGCACGCAGCAGCATTGGCGTGTGCCCAGAGCCTTACTGGGGGAAGGGGCGCAGGTGGGCATCGGCTTCCCAGGGGACTCCTGCCTGGAGCAGGGTAGGCTGAGGCCCTGCGCCTGGCTCAACCCTCCGTGGGCAGCTGGTCTCTCTCACGGCAGGGCTTCGTGGGTGTCCCAGGCCCTGGCACGAGAGGTGGGTGCTCCCCAAGGTACTGTGCGCGTCCTGGAAAGGCCTCAAGGCCACCTACCTGGCTCTCTAGGCTGAGGCAAGAGAGGAGGAGGAGGTGTCCTGGCCACTGTCAGCTGAAACCTGGGCTGGCCAGGATTATAAATAGCCCCTTTGTGAGACTATGCCTGCCTGGGGCCTGGGCTGGAGCTGCCAGCTGGTTCTAGCCCCAGTGTCACCCCATGGAGTAAGATCTGCTGGGGAGAGGCAGGTTTAACCCCCTGCTGAGGACAAGGGTTCTGTCCTTGCCTCTTAGGACCATTCGGGATTTGTTACGGGTGATCCAGCCCTCCTGAAGGAGCAGTCCCATTTGGACAGGAGGCGTGTCCATTTCAGCAAGGGGCAGGATGGGCTTTAGGTACCGCTGTGCTCATCTGAAGTCCCACTCGATGCAAGGACTCTTGTAATCTTTGCCTGAGGGGTGTTTGTGAGGTCACTTCTTAGATGCAGGAGAACAGCAGCAGGCTGATCTTGTAGAAGAGCTTTTGCAAATTGCTGCTGAGCCTGAACTGCATCCTATTGGGAAGGAATTGCTCAGCAAAGCCTCCTCAGGCCCCATCCTTGACCTGTCAGAAATGCATGTGGGCCCCATTAGCCCCATGCTCCCTGGATGAAGCAACTGGGGTTTGACCACAGCATTTTCAGGGATCTTTGCAGATTAGCGCCTGCACTTCGTACTGCCAGGGATGAATTCATGGATGGTCCCAAAAAACACAGCTGTAATCCACATTAGGTGCCAAAAACATCTTTATTAGCAAAGTGTACACTAAAACTCCAGAGAAAGAGATGCTCACAGTTTTACTACTCTCAAAGGGAGCTCGATACATTACTTGAGCAGGCGGCCTAGGACTGTCACAGCATCTAACCGAACGGCAAGGCGGCAGTGCTAAGTGGGCTTCTCCTAAGGGGGATGCTGCGGGAGTCTGCCGGGGAAAGGGCTGGAGGAAGCATCTATCAAATCTTTATCAAAAGAGAGAAGCTGGGAGGAAGGGCTGGAGATGAGGTGTCTGGGGCTTTTCAGGATTGTGCTTTTGAGTTTTGTGCTTTATGCCCAGGCTGGTGACCAGCTGGGTTTATCTGGGGAGTTGTGGGAGGTGTGTTGGGGTTTGCAAGGCGCAATCAGCCTTGCTGGAGAAGTCGGTGCCCTAGGACTCATGCTGAAGCATGCTGAAGTGGCAGGGTCTGTTGGCCCTTAGTTTCTCAGTGGCAGTCAAGTAGGACAAGGATAGCTTCTGTCCTCTGTCCTTGTCCTAGGCTTCCCACCTGCAGCTCCCCCCAGTACTGCACTGTGGAGATCCCCTCCTCCTCTGGTGACCACCCTTTCTGTAATGCCCACAGGCTCCGCTTGGCTAAGCCCAGTACCAACGCAATGGTCCCTGCTCCAAAGAGCTGATAGCAAAGTGGCCTCGCAGTTAAGAGCCATGGATGTGCTCTCCTCCGGTCACTGTGGCTCACTTGGCTTGCGCTGTTCTCGAGAGGAAGCCTTGGCAAGGAAGAGGCAGTGGGAACCGTTTGGCCAAGCCAGCTTGTTGGTGGCTGTAAGAAAGAACTGCTCTGGGTTCACTATAATGTGCAAATGAAACCTACTCTATGGCAACCGCTGGAAAACGTTGACCTTGGAAGCCAGCCACTCTACGCTTCCTTTCATGGTGGCAGAAGACAGCTACAAATTATACCCCTGAGCCAATGGCATTGTCCTCTGTCTTACTCTTGCAGTCAAAATCAACATCAACTGACCGAGCTCACAGTTGAGGTTCCTCTTGACTTGCTTTGCGGCTCCCACAACTCTAACTTCCAGGAAGCACTGGGTCGGAGAGGTGTCTCTGAATGTCCTGGTGCTCCGAAGATGCCTCCAAGTGCTCAGGGAGGGAAGGGAAACGAGAGCCCCAGAAGAGTCCCTGGGTATTTGGTGCCCTTTGGTGGGGAGGCTCTGGGTTCGGGAGAGGTGGGGAATGGTGCTCCTGCTCAGAGTGGACCGTCATAGTTTCGTCAGATGCTACAGTGAGGTGCATCCCGCTTGACAAGGAGTCCTTGGATTTCAAGTGGAACTTTTCTACCTCCGTGTAGCTTGGGCTCTGGTGGGAAAGGAGGAACCAGGTGGGTTATGGCAAAAGCAAAACAAAGTAGCCTCGATGCTCTCTCATCAGCCCATCAGGTCCCAAGCCCCAAAATACTATTTTTTGCCTGAGGAAGCCTCAGAGAAGAGGAACCCACTCCCCTCCCTACTGATGGGGCAACCTGGTAGTGCTGGAGATGGCAGGCTGTGCCCCAAAATCAGCGATGCACTGGGCAGAAGCATCTTTAGGTAGACCTACTCCCATTTCAAGACCCCCAGGCTGTGCCTGGGCCCATGAGTGCTTGACTGTGCTTTGCGTGCAGGGAGGCTGAAGGGAACTGCTGGCCTGCCAAGACCCGTCTGCTCTGGGGCAGAAGGAAGCTCAGCTGGTGCTGAGCCAGGAGGGGTGGTCTTACCTGCTCTGGGGTTGTTGTCTCCTCATCTTCCAGGGGTGCGCAGGGGGTGAGCGGCTCCAGGCTCCGTGGGAGGATGCCATACATGGCCAGGTTGTGGGAGGATGGTGAGATGGGGCTGTATGCGGGCGGCACTTGGGACAGCTGGCGCTGCAGAAGCTGGAGGATTATATTAATGTCTGACGACATCCGGGACTCCAGCCTGGGGACAGAGGAGCCCGGCGTTAGCGCAGTGTATCCCACTGCATCCCACGAGAGCCAGACCCATGGCTGGGCAGGGGAGGCACTGGGGAGGAGGTGCAATTCAGCTGCCCAAGAGTGATGATGCTTTGCCTGGTGCTGCTTGGTGAGGTTTTTAGAGAGCTTCAAACCAGCACTGCCACAGAGAGGTCAGTCCTGCTGTCTCTCTCTCCTGCCACACCCAGTCTTCCCCTGCCCAATTTTTTGTGGAGCCAAACTGGGATTTAGAGTGGGGAACTGAACAAAGCTAAAACTACCCCAGAGGGGGGAAAAAATTGCAATGGTTAGTTTTAATCTGGATCAACTCTCCAGGCCAGCTGCCTGTGCTGACAGATGGGAGCAGGTTGGTGCCAATAATTTTTAACCGAGGAATAGAAGGAAATGGAAAAGTAGAATAAGTCTCTTCCTTCTACCTTGTCCCTGGCCGAAACGAGCAGCTCTGGCAGGAGTGGGCACAGCCCCCCTTGCAAGCAACAGTCCTGGCAGAACTTACAGAGTGAGTAGGAGATCTGTCCCCTGCTGCTGGGGATGGCACATTGGCGAGACACTGAAATACATGTGTGGGCACTGCGGTGAAGTGAGCTTAACATGGGCAGCAGCTGTGGGGGGGAGAGCCAGCCGCTTGCGTGGGTGCTGGCTGGCGCCTTCAAACCTACATCTCTGGTGTGGCCTCTTCCTTCTTGTTCAAAAATCATGTATTTTTTCTTATTTAGAGGGTAGCAATGTGCATGAGGCTCGTTTGCTCAAGCAAGAGGATGCTAGCAGCTCTTTGCAACAGGAAGAGGAGGCCTGCAAAGGTCTCAGGTCATGAGCCTGTGGGTGGTTTCATGTCTGCAACTGCACCGAGTTTGGAAGCAGCGGCAAAGCAGCAGATCCCAGGGGTGGTGGTACAGCAGCAGACGAGGTGCTGGGCTGCAGCCAGGGCCAGGACTTGCAGTTTGAGAAGCTGCTGCATTTGCAAAGCACTCCCACCACCTCCCCAAGGAATGCAGTGTCCCAGGGGGTCAGGAGGTGGCATCTGCTGTACACAGAGCCCACTGCAGCCACCCCTAGAGAGCAGGAGAAGGTGATGGTCCAGAGCCGCCACTGGGTGCTCTCCAACCCTGTGCCTTGGGGACGTGCCCACCTGCTGAGCTGGGCCTGCAGGAGCTCCAGCCTGGACTCGATCTGCCCTGGTCTGTAGTCGCTGTGCAGGGGGACGTCCCGCGAGCTGTGTACCAAAGAGATGTGTTGCAAAGGCTCTGGGTGGTTGTTTGGTCTTCGGTCCTCCCAGAAGGTGAACATGTTGGGTATATCCAAGGGGGTCGCTGGAAGGAGAGGACACATCTCAGCACTTCTGTCTTGCATCCTCCAGCCCCACTGGCATGGAGGTGCTCCAGAGTCCATCATGTAACACGTTCATGGAGAGCCATCGCCCTGACATACATGCTATTCAGAGAGAGTCCATCACCCTAGCACCCGAGGTGCTTATGGGGATCCATCGCCCTGGTGCTCATGGATAGTCCATCACACTGGCACCCAATACGCCTATGGAAGGCACATAGCATTTGGCCCCTTGGGGCAACCCCAAAGACGTCCTTGGGTGTTAGGAGAAACTGCAGGGCATGGGAGGGACAGAGCAGATACTACTGGGGACAAAAGGCAGCAAAGACCCTTGGCCACAAGTATGGGTCCCATCAAATTCACGTGAGTTGCTTGGCTCTGCCCCAAGACAAGGCCACCATGCCCAAGCATCTCTCACCACCCTCCTGCCAGCTTTGGCTGCATCTGTGGGTACCTGCATAGGACTGGCTGCTCTCCGCCGCCTGCTTGCCGACCTCTGTGCTGCCAGTGCTGGGGGTGACGAGGCTGAGTGTGGGCAGAGCAAAGTCATCCTTTTTGGATGTGGGGAAGGGCTCAGCTTTTGTAGGGCTGCCAGTCTTGACCTCATCATCGCTGATCTGGGAGCAGGGAGTGGTGCTGCTGCCCAGGTCATCCCACCGGTCCTTACTCAGCGGGTCCTGTGGGTTGGTGAGCTCTGAGTAGGTGTGATACTGCTCTGCATCAGAGATGCCTGTGTCTGGGTCTGTGGGGCAGCACAACAGGTTAATTTGGGGAGTACCACACATGGCAAAATCAGCCCCCATCCGCTCTAGGGTGCCTGTAGGGCTGGGGTGTCCTAAGGAGAGGGAGGAAAGGCAGTGTCAGTGCCCCCAGGGTGGGGACATACAGGCTGGTCTGCAGGGACGGAGGCACTGGCAGCCACCTCTGCTTCGTGGTGCCTGCCAAGGCAGTAATTAAATAATGATCCTGCTCCCCAGCCCTGCAAGCCAGGCTCTGCCAATGCTGTGGGACTCGGCAGGCTCTGCCGATGCTGTGGGACTCACCAGGCTTGTTGGGCTGGCAAAGGGAGTGCTTGCGTCGGCGCGCCCGCCGGTAGGTGCAGTCGTACTCCTCGCTGAGTGGTGAGCGGGGAACACTGTCTGCCTGAGGGATGAGAGGGGCTGGTCACCAGGGAAAGGGTGTCATGTCCCATCCAGGGGCACCAAGGCCCATCTGTGGATGCCATGTCCCATCCATAGGTGCCACATCTCATCCATGGGTGCCATAGGGGCTACAGCCCATTCAGCATCCTCCTAGGGCTGGTCTCCAGCTACTTCTGCCTCTCCACCTCTGCCCTGTCCCACCCAGTGACTTCTGGACTGGTTGCAGCGCTCAAGGGATCCTAGAGGCTGGCCTCGTTGCTCTGAGACTGAGTTGAGGGTGTCAGGGCCATGGGGAGGGAAGAAGCACCCTGAGGTGGGGCAGGACGTCCTGGGGTGGGACAGGACGTAGAGGGAATTTGACTTTCTTTTCTATCTTACCAGGCAAGTGTCTCTGAAAAAAATGTCAGGAAAGGACAAAGTCCAGTCATAAAGTTTAAGAGTCAAACAGCAATGACAAAAATGCTCCAAGCCTTTCACAGATTGCAAACCAGATTATTTAAAAAGGAATTTTCAGAGAAAGCTGGTACCCAACTCAATGAAGCATGAGAATATTTCTTACTTCAGCAGCCTCAAAACGTGTGTAACCCATTTGCCCAGGCTGGAACAGTGCCTGGAGATGATTTACAAGTGCTGCAGAGCAGAGTACTACCAACATGGCTTGTGGGGCTAACTTTTCCAAAGAGCTCAGGAATGTACAATATGCAAGTGCCTGCTGGGCTGTGGGGGAAATCATAACTCCATGGAGAGTGCCTTGGGAAATGTGGCTGTTGGCCAATCCACCACCAACTGAGTGAGGAACACCTGTTGACATCCTTGCTTCAACCTTCCCACTTGCCAAATTTATGGTCTTGACCACATCCCTCCCTGGGACAGCCCTGGCACTCACATCTCGCAGGTTGAAGGTGATCTCTAAGTTGCTCCAGAAGTTGTCAGAGAAGGCTGGGTACATGTCCAAGACCTCCAGCAGGTCCTCTCTCTGGATCTTGTGCAAGTCGCAGTAGGTCAGGGCCCTCACGTCGGCATTGGACTTCCCTGGGCGGGCATAGAGGCTGATGGGCTCCCCAAAGATGTCGTTCTTTCCTGTGCCAAGAGACAGCTCATTAGGGGGAGGTGGGCACCCACTCCAGCTCCAGATGTACTGGACCAGCAGACCTCATTTTGGGGCTCATGAACAAGGGGATGCCCAGCAACCCCAACAGATTGTGGACACTGGGGATTATACTGTGAAAGCCATCCCTGATGGGGAGACCAAGCCAGGGCAGTGGGTCATCAGTGATGGCTGGGGACTACTGAGCTACGCCCTGCTCTACTCACTCCTTTGTGGCCTCTCCCTGACATCTACCTGGGATCCTCCATTCCCTGCCCACTGGGCTGGTGACCAGCCAGATGCTGAGGAACAGCCTTCCCTTCTCCAGGATGTGGAGAAGTCCTTCTCCCCTCACCTGCCACCCTTTGTCCACTGCTCATTGCCCATCACCCTTCACCCATCACCCTTTGCCTCTTGCCCGTCATCCCTTGCCCTCCCAGAAGGAAGGTCTTTTCCACCTAAGATGGCCACCACAATGTCTTCCCGGAGGATCTCGATGGAGCCCCGGGAGATGAAGTACAGTGTGGTGAGGACATCTCCATAGTGCACCAGGGTGTCTCCGGGTGGCGCATGAGTTGTCTTGAACTTCATGGCCAGGGCACGCAGGCAGCCTTTGCTGGCTCCTCTGAAAGCCTTGCAGTTCTGGAGCAGTGTGCGGTTGAGGTGGAGGCAGATGTCTGCCTGCAGGCAGTCGGGGAAACCCTTCAGCACCTGCAAAGAGTGAGGGAGAGATGCCATCACACCACCATCCCCAGGAAAGACCGCCGTGGCAGCTCTGGGAGGCTGTGTGACACACAGCCTGATGTGGTAGGGCCAAATGGGGAGTCCCCGAGCCCAGAAAGCCAAAGCTGGGGACATCTTCTGATCTTCCCTTGGCAGATGCCTGCCTGCCTGTCCCTGGCTTGTACTGCATGCATCCAGGGATGAGAGCACTCCTAAGCAATAAATAATAATAACCAGATCAATCTATTTATACCCACTGGTGGCATATCCCCCTTTTCATCTTTATGCCCACTAATCTTGTCTGAATGAGAGTACAAACTGGTAATGAGGTGTCCTAATTAAACGGCACCTGCCTGAATGCCAAGAAGAAGGACAGGCCAGTTGTGTGCAGCAACAGCTAAATATACCTGTGGCAAATACCTTGCGTTGAATAAAAGCTAAATGTGAAGGTGAAATCAAGGTAAAACTCGCAATATGGAGAAAGCTGCTGCCACCGATGGCTCCTAGTGCCAAGGTAAAATCCACCTGGGTCTGGGCTTTTTTGGAGAGCAGCATGTGGCCCTGGGGTCCTCCTTGCTCTCTTCTCACATCCTACTGGTGGCCAAATGTGGGACAACCAGGCTGGGGCTAGTGAGCATGGCTCATTCCCAGCTCTGTCATGATCTCACAGGCTGGCAGCAGTGCCTTAGTTTCCCTACTGGGAAATCAGGGGTGGATGAATTGATCGGGCTGTGGGATGACTGATTAGATCATATTGCATCTCAGCAGCATGCAGCAAGAATTGGTGTGAGCAGCAGCATGTCCAGTCCGCAAGCTCTGCTCGTTGCAGGGGATTTGTGACCTGGGTTTGCACTAAGCCAGGAGAACTTGTGCTTGGTAGGGTTCCATGGCTTTGCTTCTAGTTATTGCCACTGATGTCCAGCCCAGGGTGTCTCCTCCATGGGAGAGGTTTAACCTGAATCTCTCCCAGCAGCAAACACCCAAATGCTGCCCAGTTGTTTAATGTGGCAGTGGCAACTGAAGATGGAGAGGTTGAATTCATGCAAATCTGTGTCCTGACAATGCTCAGGGATGGAGGACGGTCAAGTCTTAGGGAAAAAGGGAGCACAAACTGGGAATGAGCAGGCTAATGACTAATGATCTGCCCAGGGCCAAGAGATGGGGAGTACCAGGTTCCATCTCTCTTCTTGCCTCATCCTTTCTCATTCCTCTCTCTGCCTTGCAGCTGGCTGAGCCAGAACGTTTGTGCACTGAACCTTGTGGCCGTGAGCCAAGTCCTGCCACCCCAGCCCCAGCCCGGGACTCCTTGTCTAAGTCCCCTCCTCACCCCCATGGTGCCCCGGCGCTGTCGGCACAAGCCTCCCTGCCGGGCTCGGAGACACAGTGCCTCTCCAGCATGGCTCTGCCATTGATCCCCCCTTTGCTAACAAACAGCTGCCTCTCTGGGCTCTAATTAAAATGGATTGAGGTTTATTTAAATGCCCTCCTTTCCCTGCCACTGAGAGCGGGATGCACTTTGCTTAGCAACCGGCGGTGTGGAGAGGAGCTGGATCGATACCTGCTCTGTGGCTCTATGACACCAACAGACACCAGCCTGAAAGAGCTCGGCGCCGACGGCGGCTCTGAGCTCCTCAACAGCATGCTGGCACCAAACCCACTCTCTGGCCAAGAAATGTTGTCATGGCCCTGGAAAACCTCTGGGTAGTTGTGGAGAGATGGACAGACAGTGGGGGAGAAGGAGAAAAGGGGATGCAGGAGGCAAATGGGTAGACAGACTGTCTCCAGCCTCCCAAGTCTTCTCCTGCCTCCTCTCCACCTTGGTCGAAAGGTTGGAAAAGTTTGGGTGGACCCAGAGCTGGACTCCAGGTCATTCAGGACAAGGTGTTGCGGGGATGTGGGGCCTCCCTGCCCTGTACTCACCGCATTCATGTCGATGCCATTGGTGTAGGACCAGGCGTGCTGGAAATACTCCTCCAGCCGCTGCCGCAGGGGGTTGGGGATCTGGTGGAAGCGGATGAACTCCTTGACCCGCAGCATCTGCGTGTGGTAGCGGGCTGTGCCTGAGTACAGGCGCTGGATGATAGCAGAGACGTTGCCAAAGATGCTGGCGTACATCAGAGCTGCAACGAGAAGGCAAGACTCAGCAGGACATGGGGAGATGCATGTCCAACTACATCGGACCTGGAATCAGCAGATTCCCAAAACCCGTACCTACCATGGACCTGAAACCAGTGGGTTTCTGAAACCCATATTTCTATCTGTCACTCCATCCATTTGTCTGTGCAGAAGAGGCACAGGCAGATGCTGTCTTAAAATCCCATGTGCTCTACCTGTTTCTCCCCAGAGCAGCCCCTCCAACCTCCAGAGCAGGGATGGGGACAGTGGGACATGTGCAGGCACTCACAGCCAATAAGCATGACACAGATGGAGAAGATCTTCTCAGAGTTGGTGTTGGGTGAGACGTTGCCAAACCCCACGCTGGTGAGGCTGCTGAAGGTGAAGTAGAGGGCAGTGACGTATTTATCCTTGATGGATGGGCCGGAGGAGAGGTCGCTGTCGTTGTAGCGCTTGCCGATCTGGTCACCCAGGTTGTCCAGCCAGCCAATCTTGTGCTCCATGTAGGGCCGCTCCACGTTGCCAATGGCGTACCAGATGCAGGCCAGCCAGTGGGCAATGAGGGCGAAGGTGCACATGAGTAGGAAGAGCACGGCTGCTCCATACTCGGAGTAGCGGTCCAGCTTGCGGGCCACACGGACCAGGCGCAGCAACCGGGCGGTCTTCAGGAGGCCAATGAGGGTGGTGGTCTGCAGGGGCAAGGTGAGAAACCTCAGGGACAAGCAGGGGATAAATCTGGCCAAAGGCATGTCTCCAGTCTAGTTGTGCTCCATTTGAAGGATAAAAATGGATTTCTAGAGCATGAATTACCTTGTTCTGGAGGTGACATCTGAAATAGGTTAGATGAATCATGCCACAGAAAGGGCAGTTTCCCTCTGCTGACCACAAAGGCAAAAAGCTCTGGGACTACAGGTGAGCAAGTGAGAGGAGCCAAGGCCAACCCTATGTTTCCTGATGGGTCCTCACCTTGCCAACTGTTGCTCCCAAAACAGCTGCCTTTCACCCCACCCCACAGGCTCCTAGTTGAGGTGGGGCCTCCAGGTAGCACAGCAACCACAGGGCCATCCCATTGCCAACATTTTGAGTCTGGCTGGCAATGCAGCTCAAAATTCAGCCTCGCTGGCGTGTGGGTCCACTCCCTAAACTGAGCTCCCAGCCTGCTCTGCTGGGTCCAGTTAGACACTATCTTAGCACTTACAGTAGGGTCTGTGTGGCTGTCTGACCCTACTAAATAAAATCCCAGGTCCCAGCTGCTTAATAAAAACAGGTAATGACATCCTTGTCCGTCCCTCTGACTAACCACCCCTCTCCTTGCAGATCTAGCCATCTACCGCTTACATTAAGCCATCCATATCCCTCTCTTTCTCTCCCATACATCTCTCCCTATCCATGCATGAGTATTCTTCTGTCCTGATGGACCTCCAGGCCCTGCCTGTACCTCATCAGAGCCGGAGCGGAAGATGAGCAGGTCAAAGGGGATGGCGGCGACCATGTCAATGAGGAACCATCCCTTGAAGTAGTGGATGGCAATCTTGCCAGGGTGGCTCACCACCTCATCGTTGATGTTGACGTAGGTGGTACGGAAGTTGATGACAATGTCCACAATGAACATGATGTCCACGATGAGGTCAATGATGTTGAGTGGGTCACAGGAGTAGCTGCAGTCCCAGTGCTTCTCTTCCACCTGCTCCTCGTTGAGCAGGAAAGCAGCCGAATAGGGGGTGAAGACAGCTGTGTAGATGACCAGCAGAAGGATGAGCCAGTCCCAGACGGCCTTGAAGGGACTGTAGTGCAGGATGGTCCATCGGTGGATGCGTGGTGCCTGCAGCTTGTACTCGGGAAGGACATCAGCACCCAGGGACAGCACCTGCCAGGAGATGGGTGTGAGAAGGACAGGAGACCAGGAGAGAGGTTGGGTAAGGCCAGGAGCCAGGTAAGGGGCTCCCACGTGCTGGTAGGACAGCGAGGAGCATGCAGTGGGTTTCCTACACCCTTTTCAACTTTGTTGCCTTCATATGTGTTTGTCCAGGAGGTCACAAGGTCAGTTGCCCACTATGGCTGACACCAAGGTTTGCCTGGCTCCTCGTCTGCCTCTGATGGCCAGAGCACACTTGGGGCAGCTGTTTACCTGCTTTATGCCCTTCAGACCCTACCATGCCAGCAGAAAGGAAAGTGCCTCCTGCCGTGCCTCCTTCTGCCCTCAGCTCTGTGCAACCAGCCCAGGAGCTGCTGGGTATCCCTGGCACAGGGCTACAGGGATGGGCAGCTTGGAGATGCAGTCCCACGGCTGTACCATGGCCCGGCCCCAAAGGTGATGGCACATTAGGCGTCCCACAAGCCTTGCACGGTGCCTTTCATGGCCCCAGCAGGGACCTTCCCCTTGATGTCCCTCTGGCACAGTCATCTTCCAAGCAAAGGGGACAGGTTGGGCCACCCGCAGCAAAGCCTGGCCTCGCGCAATGCCCATTTCCCATCTGAGCACCCCCAAGGAGGGGGTGACCTGCGGCCACTAATGTGCAAACACCATCTCAGGCGCACAGGCACCCTCTCATATTGTCATGCGTCCCCAGGTCTGTCTGCCCTCATGGAGACATGCTCCCACAGCACCAGTGAGTCCCCACACATCCCAGGCCTGTCCCAGCTCCCACCTCCAGGACCAACGCTAGCTCCCGATGGGCTCCGAAGCCACCCTTGGCACACGATGCAAGACTCTGGGGACCAGGAGGGCTAGGGCTGTGCTGCTTTGGGTGCTGAGAGATGGTGGCATGAAGGGGCTTATGTGGAGCTGGGGGCAGCCGGATCCTCCCTGCCTGCCCCTGCCGCTGTTTCCCCTGCATGTCCCTGCAGTGCTGGCCACCAGTGCCACCTGCGGAGGAGGGCAAGGGGCACCTCAATGTTCTTTCCTGGCACCGAGCCCCCTGCTAAAAGGGTGCTTTTTGCCAGGCTGCGAAGGAGAGGAGAGACGAGGCTCCACATGCTCCGAGGCCATGGTGATGGGCACCACCACAACTCTGGCAACAGATGTGAAATAAGGGCCTGATCCTTCCTGCACTGACACCCGTCTTGTTCAAGGGTTCAAGGGCTTCCCAAGGGCTCCTGGTGCTATGACCCAGAGCATATCCAGCCCTTCAGCCCTGTTCTACCACGACGAGCATGGTCTCATATCCCACAGCCCTGGGACATCGGTGGGTCCCGTGCCCTGGGGGTGCCCCCTGCTCCTACCTGCCTGCAGCTTGCCCGGCGGCCCAGGTGGCAGCTGACCCTCGAAGTCCGGGTGTCCACCATGGGGGCCCCCAACCCCGCACGCCCAGGCAGTGACCGGCACGGCGGGTGCAGCACCGGGGCCATGGCATCACCCATGCAGGCACACATGCACTCGGCTGGGCGGGTGGGAGACATGCAGCCGCGAAGGGCATTCGGGAGCCTGGCGTGGATTAATCAAACCCAATCGATGCTGGGGCCCCCGTGGGGACAAGAGCACCAATGGGGCAGCAGGAGCCACCGACATCGCTGGCGGATGGAGAGGGGAGGGGTTGGAAAAAGTGACCCAAACACAATCGTTGCGGAAGGGAATGAGGCACCGGCTGGGCTTGGAGACTGGCTCCCGGGGGGACAGTGGGGAAGGGGACAAGGTGATGCTGGTAAAACACTTGGTCCCAAAGCTAAGACATGCCCAGCAGACCTGAGACAGGCTCCTATGCCTTGTGTCTGGAAAACCAGCAATGCTCCCACCCTCAGCAGCCGAATCCCCCCATCCTGCCTGGCTGGAGGCAGCTCTGTGAGGCCAGTCCTGAATTCAGGCCCCCAAATTCTGTTCCCCGTGCTGGGACACCTGCCCTGCCCCTCATCCCTGCTCCTGGCACCTGGCTCTTGTGGCAGAAGCAAGAGCAGGTCAAGCCCCATTGTTTTCCAGGCAAGAATTAATAAAAACCTCCAACCCCAAAGATTTGAGGCAGAGAAGGGAAAAGAAACAACCCCTAAAACAGCATCCAAACCAACGTGGAGCCAGGGAGCAGCTGCAGCCTTGTCCCTTTCTGCCCCTTGGGGATGGGGAGGGCTGTGGGTGGCACCCTTGGGTGGCCTGGCTGGCCCTGGGAGTCCCTGTGGGTGGCAGTGCTGGGTGCCCCCTGTGGCAATTCTCCTGGGTGCCCCTTCCCTCTTCTTCCCCCTGCACTTACTGGCTTCAGCTGCAGCCGCAGGCTCATGGTGCGGGGTGCTGGGTGCTGGCAGCGGGGTGCTGGGTGCC
>VYZV01035757.1:4596-20527 GCA_013401275.1 Pandion haliaetus | reverse complement strand
GGTGCGTGTGGGCTGTGGGTGACGAAGGAGGGAGGCTCTGATGGCCCTGGCTAACCCAGGCCGTTGCTCGTGCCCTGCGGGGCCCAGCAGCCATGTGCCTTCCTCCTCCTTTGCCCTGTACTGGGGATGGGGNNNNCCTCAAACACAAGGGGTTGGGCAGGATCAGGCCCGCGGTGCTGGCTGCAGGCAGGCACTAACCCAGTGTCCCTCCCGGCACGTATCCTGACAGAACTCAGCCCCCCCATCCCTGTTCCCCAGCACCCTCCTGCCCAGCTCCACCACCACCCACTGCCTGCAGGGAAGTTCAGGGAGACTGGGAGAGGTGCCACCTGCAAGATAGGACGCCAGCCTGGTGGCACCAACCCCACAGTGTACCCATGTGCCTCCAGCCTTGCCCCTGGCAGGCTGAGCCCAGCACATTCATTGCACTTGTGACCTGCCCTCCTTGACTGCTCGCTGTGGGGCCGGACCACCCCGACCAGCCTATGTCTGCCTCTCCCTGCCTGCCAGCTGGTATTTTTAGATGCTGTTAGCAGTGTCTCGCCGCTGTCTCTGCCTCACCCGTGAATTATTTAGTGGCCAGGAGTGGGGAGCCATGGCTTGGCAGGAGGCGTGGGGGACATCGAGGTGAGGAGAGGCAGGACACCTGAGTCCCCTGAGGCCATGGGGAGATGCGGCAGGGAGGAGAGGTCCATCCTGTCCCATCCCATCCCATCTGGAGATTTAAAGCGAAGGGAAGATCGACATTTGTGAGTGCCACACGGCTGCACTGCGGGGCCCTGCAGCCACCACCCGTCATCAGCTCCGATCCTGTCACCCCGCAACCAGCTAATGACCCTGCATCGAGCGGCCGGTGCCACCGTGCCAGCGTCACCCCAGCACACAGCAGCGGTCCCCAGTGTGTGGGTGTCCCTTGTGAATGGGACGGGGGCATGGTGGCTGCTTGCTGTCTCACCAGGGCATTCAGGGCCTGATCCTGGGTCACTGCGGTCACCCCCAGATGAGAGGAACTAAGTGGACTTAGGATGAAGGGGACAAGCCAGGGGGACAACAAGCCTAAAAACTGCCCTGTGCCATGGGGAGCCCACCCACCGTGCACAAAGGCCACGGGTAAAGGTTTGCTGGCACCGAGACAGGAGGAAAATCCCACAGAGCACCCCGCTCTGATGGAGCAAACTTTCAAGCCTGGAGGCTTTTCTGGGGTCAGTTGGCTGTATTTTCATTAAATTGGCCCTCAGCTGCTGCTGGCAATGGTGGGAGGTGTTCTTAGATGTATTTTGTACATCGTGGCTCTCCCATACCTCAGTTTCCCCACTGGTAAGAGCTCCCTACTCAGGACTGCAGGATACAGCTGCACCTTTTACACACCCTGGCATCCGTGTGTCCCCTACAGTGACAGTACAGTGCCATGCGTGTCCCCTTCAGTGACAGTGCACTGCCACAAGTGTCCCCTGCAGTGACAGGGCAGTGCCACATGTGTTGGTGACAGTGCAGTGCCACCTGCTGTCTCCCAGGGGATCCTGTGGCCCTCAGTGTGGCCACCCGTGCTCCTGGCATGGGGTCCCTGGCTGAGCATCTCAGGGCCAGCAGTCCACCAGGGCTCCATCCCTGGCACTGGGGGGCAGGAAAGGGAGGCCAGAGCCTCCCCCATGAACAAAACCACATACACACACAAACACGCACATGTGTGTGCCCCCTTCAAGGGCACCATCACACCATGAGCAGTTCATGCCTGTGTTCACCTGGCCACAAATTACCAGAAATACTGATTTAGGGGGGAAAATGAGCATTTCAACCATACAGAGGAGGAGATAAAAATCAAACACAGGGATACTGGCATTGCCTAGGATTGAAATTCCAGGTATCGCTGCCCTCTCTGCTCCTCTCCTCCAAAACCCACAGGAATGGCTGTAACTGTACCACAGCAGCAGCTCCACTACCCCACTGCTGCCTCGGTGGCATCCCACTGCCCACGTACCTGTGTGACCTTCTCGGTGACATTCTGGGTGCGCTCCATCACCTTGTGGGGAGCAATTATCTCGATCTCTGTGGTGGAGCCTGAGCGGTGCTTCTCCAGGTTGAACTCCACAAAGTTGAGCGTGAACTGAGGGATCTGGCTGATGGTCCGGTACTTCATGAGGTCTGAGTCCGAGGTGGAGTTTGGGGGGTTGGGTTTGACGTGGGAAGCCTCTGAAAGAGGATGGAGAGGAGCGTTGAGGAGGTTGGTATGAGCAGGAGCCAGTCCATGGAGCCCTGATCTCGGTGCAGCACATCCAGGAGTTGGGGACCACCACAAGGTGCCACCAGAAGGTACCAATGTCTGCCTGGCCATAAAGGCTTGGCTTCTTCAGGGTGGCTCCTGACATGGGATGCCCAACCCGAGATACCCGAGAGGGGGCTGATTTTCAGACACATCACCCATCTTTTCACCATTAAATCTCCTTCAGGGGGCTCAGACCAGCTGCCAAAATACAGAGGCACCTAATATCCTTTGCTAACCCTGAAGACTGTGGCAGGTTGGAGACCAGCCCCAATGAGACCCACCAGGGAGGGATGCCAAGACTGGCATGAAACAGATGAAGGAGGAGGTGGGTCCCCTCCACCTTTGCATGCTTCAGCCTGACCAACATAGCTCCTGAGCTGCTGCCTTGTTTTTTGGCCACCAAACTGAGCCAGGAGCTGAATGATGTCCCCATTCAGATGTATCCTCCACCCCCAAGGTCCAGGCAGGGAGGTCAGTTTCCTCTTGAAGAAGAGATGTAGTGGGGCTGGATCCCATCAGTTTTCCCTGGGGACCTGGGGATCTGCCTCTCTGGGTCACCCCAGTGCAGGACCAGGAAGGAAGCCCTAGAGGTGATCAGTTCATGGTCAGGCTTGTGGAACGTGTAATCATGGAAGGGAGCATGTACCCACACCCAGGGCTTCAAGAACATCCCCATGCACTGTAACCAGTGTGTCCCCACCTCTCTACCTCCTAGAGGCAGGACAGCATTATATTTTCAGTTTTCTACCCCTTCTATCCCTTGCACTCTGACATTGGCCCAAGATGTGCCACAGGCAGGAGGTGTCTGAAGACATCGTGAAGGTGCCCAGCTAGCACCAGCCATCCTGCTGCCACCCTTCTCCTCCCTGTTCATTCCTCTTCCCTCCCTCTATATTGTGTCTCCTCCTGAGGGTCCGTAACCTGTGACTGTTTGAGTATCATGATCCCCCACCCTGTTTTCTCAGGCCAGACACCGCAGACTGATCTCTCTCCATCCTTCTCTTGCCTGACCTCCATCTTATTTGTCATCACCTCTCATGAGAACAAGAGGTCTGGACATGAACACCATGGTGGAGGTAGATTTTGTCCAGCCCTACAGAGTGGCCTGCCCGGTGTCTCGTCCACCTCCAACTCATGGACACAGCTCACATTGCACGTGCCTGCAGACCCCTTCCCTCCCTCCCGGGGAGGTGGGACGGCATCGGGATGCCCCTTGTGTGGGGCAGCCAAACGCAACCTTACGCGGTCTCACATCTCACACACAACACCATGGATGGCTCTACCCAAAAAGCAGGACCTGCCGACACAGGGAATCACATGGAGACCACAGGTTTTGGGGAGAAGACCCCAGCTTATCTCCACTTTGCAGAGGGAAAAGCAGTGCAAGGTAAGAGACCTCCCCCCCCGAGATGTGCCAGGGTCATCACCCGGGACCATGGCTCCCGCAGTAGGACTGACAACTCCGTGGTTTTTCCCCTACCTGAATTTGCCCTCCTTTCCCTGAATTTTCTCTGGAACTCAGACCTCGCAGCCTCAAAGTTGTCCAAGGAGGAGACCCTGCGGAGGCTGTGGAAGCTGCCCCCGGGGCGAGACCGAAAGAAACCCCACGCAGAATACGACCCTCGTGGGCCCAGCAAGGGAGGCTCTTGTTTCGGGGACGAATGTTGTAGGGTGGGGTCGGCCTCCAGGCTCGGCCTCCGCTCCTTTTCCAGGAGGGATTCGGTCTCTGACTGCACACAGTTCTCCTTGGGCGATGTCTTCAAGTCCCTCAAAATCAGGGAGTCACCACCAGGCTTTAAGACAGCCAGGAGAAAGCGTTTTATTAGAAGGAGTCCTCGCATGCTGAGGGGGAGGGAGGGGGAGCCAGGGGAGGTAAGAGGAGGGGCAGAGGGCTGGGAAGCGCTGCGGTTCCTGAGATCACCTCCAGCCAGGACCAGGACCTGCTTTGCAGTGGGGCGACCGAGTCCTTGGGGACTTGGCAGCTCCTACCTCCTGCCAGCTCCTACCAGAGGCTGGGTGGCCGCAGGGTGGTTTGCAAGGCGATGCTGCACAGCTGGGAAGCAGGACAGAGCAAGAAAAGAAGAGGAGACCCTAGGGATAGGCTTGCCTGGAATACCTGCCTTGCCGTGCGCTTTTCCGAAGTGTCCCTACGTCCCACCACTAGACCTGCCCTTCCCTCACCTGCTGCAAGAGCTCAGGCCACCACCGAGGGTTGGTGCCCAGGGTCCTGTGCTGGCATCTATGGGAGAGGATGTGTTCTGCACCAGGAAGGGCTGGAGGAGTTGCTGGGCTTACAAATTTGGCCTTATGTGGTCCTCCCTCTCCTACAGCACCCCTTGGCCATCGCTAAATCTTTTCCCCTGGAGACCTAAAGAGCTTCCGGCCTTTAAGACCTTCTGCAATGGGGTGCACAAAGCAGCCATCTTCTGGGGCAGAAACCTATGGGTCTATGCCCGTAGCCATCACACCCACGGGAAGGACTGGGATTTTGTGTGCGTGCCCAAGGCACACTGTGGCATTTCTCACCATCCCTAAGGACCTTATTGCAGGTTTTAGGATGGGGTGCCTGGAAGGGCTGCCTGCTGACTACCCCTGCATCTGCTGGGCTGCCCCAGCTTGGACAAGGCTCCACCAAAGTGGTGGGTCATCAGGTTGTCCTCAATGCACATCTTCCATGCGTGTACACCTGAAACATTGCAGTGCACCATGCAGCTTCAACCTGGGGGTACCCAGAACCTTTAGCAGTGCTGGTGTCTGTAGGACTGACATACCCAGAGCATCTGATAATGCTACATGTGTCTTCAACTTGCCATAAGCACAATCTCTGAGAAGACAGGCACATTTCACCTCATCAAATCTTTAATTTTGGGAAGCAGCTTTATCCAGGCTGTCTGAATACACCCCGCACAGCAAGAACCTGGTGCCTGGGGATGCGTTAGCAGAGCAAAAGCCTCCGGCCCGCAGCCCTGTGCCTCAAGCTGCAGCATTTCAGAAAACAACATGTCTTTGCCCGGAGATGCCTTGAGCACTTTTGACAGTCAAGAAGCCACCGAGAACAGCAATCTCTAAAGAGGTCTCACGAACATTTTCCCAATTTCATCCTGTCAGTAATGACAGCATCATCCTCCATCACAGAAAGCACAGTCTTTGCTAAAGGACTAAGCCAGAGCTGCCTGTGCTGCCTGGCCCCTGCCAGGAAAACGTGGGGAAACATGTCCTTTCGAGGTTTGCCTGCAAGTCCCTGCCAGTCCCTGCTTAGAGCAGACCTACTCCAGTCTCCTGCAGTAACCAGCACGTCCCTTCCTTGGGGTGGAGACAACTCCCTGGAGCTCCACCATCCTGGACAACTTGCACTACGGAGCCAGACCTTCCTCCCAGCTTCGGCAGCGGTGCCCACCAGCTCAGCACATCTCCCCGCTCCCCCTGCGAGCCACAGCATGCGCCGTGCTGGGCTGGCCCCATGGAGCAGCACCATCTAGCTCTATCCCATGCCACCAAAGCACCACCGCTCACCACCAGCCCTCACCAGGACCAGTGCTCAGCACTGACCCAGCACCAGAGCCCCTACCACCAGATATGGCCCGAGCCACAGCAGCCGAGGGAGAGCGGGATGGGGAGAGCGGAGGAAGAGCGCTGGGACCTGGCCTGAGGCATGGGCTTATATCAGACAAAGGCTACGGTTACCTTTCCATAGTCAATGGCTACTCCATCAAACTCACTGGTGGGCAGAGATTTCCGCTGGATTTTGAGTCGCCGCAGGGACGGGAGACTAAACTTCAACCTCCTACCTTGACCTTGTTAGAAAGAAAAACAAAACACAAGAGAGACAGATGTAACCTAGCTGCACGTGATGGCTGGAGCGAGATGGGGCGGCACGGTGGCAGGGGAAGAGGCTACGGAGAATTTTGGGTGGCTTTGGGGGATGTATGTGCTGCGTGGCCCTTCCTCCTCCAACACACTTGCTATTCCCATGCCATCGCATCGCCATGTGCTCAAGGCAGACCCTGACCTGGCAGAAAGCACTGCTGGGCTGGAGGAGAGTCCCCTACAACCGTGGATGCAAGATGGGAAAGGTGCAGAGCATCCCTAAGGCAGTTAAAGAGGTTAAAGCCACTTAAGGGATTTGGACCTGGAGGAAATCGAGCCTCTAAATCTCCTTGGCGGGACTTGGGGGAAAAAAAACACCACATGAAAGAGATGGTAAGTTAGCAAGGCATTAAAAAAAGAACTTCTAGCAATTTTATTCCTGGAGTTGTTCTGGATTTCAGGTGAGGGATGCTGGACCAAAGAGGTGGGATCCCTCGCTTCCATCACGGGTGACCAGGAGACCATCTCACTGGAGACTGGGACCAGGGCAAGGGCAGCTGGGACTGCAAGGAGCTGTGAAAGAGGTTCAGGAGGGAAAGGGGCCAGACGTGGAGAGGAACTGGCAGTGCCCACAGCAGGATCCAATGCCCCTGGTTGTGACACCCAGTACAAAGTCTCTTGTCATCTTCCAGTGCTGGTCTGTGGAGGAGACTGTGGCTGCCTGCTACTACAGGGTTAGTGTGAGCAGCCAGGCTCACACCCTGCTGCCTCCGGGCCCAGGTCAGCCCTGGGGCTCATCTGACTCCCAGCAGCACCAGTTGTACTCACTAACTGGACCAAAAGTGGCCTAAATCCCGGGGCGCGTGGGACGCAACACAAGCTCTGCAAAGGCATTGTCCTCTGGGAAAAAGCAGCACATTGAGGAGCTGTTTAGTTTTGGCAAGGTTTGGTTTCCTCACCAAGCCCCGACACAATGCTGAGCTACTCAGGCAGGTTCCCGACCTGCCCAGCTCCCCAAAAATGCCCTGCTGATGGGGGGACCCACACAGCTCCCTCTAATCACCCCTTGCCCACCGCCCAGAGCAGCTTTCCAGCTGGAAGAAGCAAAACAGCCAACTTTCCCTGCACACCATTGAGCCAGGGACTGGCAACACAGTCACCTGCAGATGTGTAATTAAAGACTGAGTCAGAAAACCTGTGCATGAGAGACCAATCTGGGCTGGTGCCAGCAGCTCTGGCCTTTCCACACTCCCCAGCACTGGAGTGGGAAACCTGAGCAATGCGTCTCGGGATGTGCAGCACACTCTCCAACGCGCAGGAAAGCAACAGGTACCCTCTTTATTTGGATGCCTTCTGCAGCCAAAGGTATGTCTCGGGGTGGAATGGGGTACAGATGCATCGTATGTCAACACGTACTGAGAGCTGAGGGGGCTGCAAAGCAACACCGGTGCTGGTCCATGCATAGAGGCTAACTGGTACTAAAGCAATACACCAAAAATGTAAATCCCGTCAGTTCATAGACATAGGAAGACATGCACAGTTTACATATACATTCACACGCATATGTCCGGAAATCCCATGTGCATATGTCTGGCCTGAGGATATATAAAACCCATCACCACACAGAGCTCCTCTGCTGGTACCTGCTGCCACACACGCAAACACCTTAATGGCTCTGGGATGTATAGATGCACTAAGTGTGAATGTGTTAAAGCTCACATTACCATACTGATACAAGGGGCAGCATGAAGGTTCCCCATCAGTCCCTGATGCGGCCCTGGCCCTGGCTCAAGTCCCATCCCTCTGTGACACCCCATGTGCCGTGGGGGGACAGACCCAGGCTGCTCCCACAGCTTTACTTTGAGGCCTGCCTGAAGCCTCCCTATAGCAACCCGCATGCCCAGAGAGCATTTGCGTGAAGATAGATGTACGATTATTTCCCTGACTAAAATATAGGTGACTGGCACCGAGGGCCATGTAGCAGGAGGGTATTTAGAAGCTACAGTTCTCCTTCCTGTGGTCAGGTCTAATGTCTGCATCCCTGGGTATCTGCATCCCCTTGAGAGCCTCACCAGAGCTCCCCCTTGATCCAGCCTTCCCAAAAAAGGGAGTTTGAACTTTCCACTGCCTCCAAAAGCCCCACAAAACCCTGGGCTGAGCCTGGGATAGGGGGGAACAGCCCAAAGCCAGGGCAGGCTCAGAGCCATCCCAGAGCAACCATCCTTGTGCCATTCTCCTGCGATGATGTCCCCATAGCACAGCCATGTCTTCGGTGACAACAAATGTCCCCTGGCCCTCCCAGTGATCCCGCACACAGGTCCTGTCCCATACCAGCACCTCCTGTCCCAGCCAGCATGATGCTGCAGGCACGCAGGAGGGGCCCAAGGCACTGTTGGAAAAAAACCTCCCAGCGTTAAATATGGAAATGACGCAGCAAGGCAGGGGGTGCGTGGAGGGGCTCACAGTGAGACACCCTCTCCTTAAAAACGCACCATCCTGTGCGGGGAGGTCAGTCCCCACCCCTGTCCCCAGGTCCCGGGGGTTCGGGAGGTGTTTGCGGGCTGGTGTTCAGGCGAGGGGCTGTGCGGAGAGCACAGCCAGCTCAAATGGCATTTTTTTCACCCAGTTAGTGTTCGGCTGGATCAGCCCCCAAGCCGGCAGAGCTGCGGCTGTGCAGAAACACAAACCGCTGCTCCTGGGCACTCTGCAGGGTTCAGCCCCAGGGTGCAGGATCCTGCCCTGCCATGGGTGCATCCTTCAGCCCCCAGGAGCTCCCAAGAAACCCATGGGTTGGGGATAGCCCTAAGGATGCTGTACTGCCCTGCCACCATCCCCACCATCCCTGGTGACACCCACCTCCACGCCAGCTCTGCGACAGGCGCTGGTGCAGGCTCCGGCTGGCGCTCTTGGTGATCAGCTGTGCCAGGTCCTCGAAGTTGAGGATGAACATGATGACAACGCCGTCCTCGTTCTTCACCGGCACCACATCCACCAGGCAGCGGAAGCACGAGGCTGCCGAGCAGAGACAGGCTCAGGGGGGGCCTGCACAGGGCACTTTGCCCACCCACCCCCCAGCACAAAACACTTTTGGCAGAAAAGTATGTTTTTAAGCACTTTGATGGGTGTAATTCCTGCAGCTGGGCAGTGGAGGATTTGGAAGCCCATCTGAGCCCTGGGAAAGGGCCATATCTCTGCAGCATCCCAGCTCATGGCATCTTGCCTTTTTTTTTGTCCCAGACAGTCATTTATATTAACGTACTTGAGAGCAGCAACTAAAGAGTAGGTAATTAAGAGCTCAGAAAGTCCCAGGTAGTGGTTTAACCTCATTAAGCATGCTGCTTGTAATCATGCTGTAGCTAATTTCCCTGCAATTGCCAGGCAGTTTTTGGGGATTGATTTCAGCCGTCTAGTGTCCTGGATGTGGGCAATGGGGGTGAGCGCAACCGCGTGCCCTGTCCCGACCCTGGGCAGCAGGATGTGGTGGGATCAGTGTGATGGTCCCCAAGGACATCCCCTAAAGGCACTGGCATGGAGTGGTCAGGCACAGCCTCATCTCAGTCCTGCCATGGGGAAACAGAGTCATGGGGGGGGCACAAGGACTGGGTCAGTGTCCTGGGAGCGAGGGGGGCTGCGAGGAGGACCCCAAACATGGCCACAGGGCACGAGGCCATATGGATTTGCCTGTTGTATGCTAGTTCAACCCCATGGTTCTGCTTGTGCTGGTAGCCCGGCACCAGTTTGCATTTAGGGCCACCAAAAAATACATGCAGGCCTTTCCCAAAGCAGCAAGTGCAGCACACAGGGGGCTTCCCACCTCTCTTGCCAACTTTATTCCCCCAAATCCTTCAAAAACCCTACCCAAAGGTACAATCACTGTGGGTTCCTTCCTTGAGCTGTCTCCTGTTGCTTTGCCACCGGTGGGAGTGGGAACCCCCAAGCTGCAGCCGCTACCGCAGCGCCTCTGGCAAAACCCCCTGAACGCCCCCTGGGCTTCTGCCCCAAACCTCCTAGAAATGATGGAGCAACCAGGTACCACTGCCTGTCCGGTACAGAGCAAAGCAGCCTCCTTCCACGGCAGTTTTTGCCGGGTGCAGATCCCTGATCTTGCCTTTCCCCTGTGCTCTGATTACCAGGGATTAGTGGATCTGGCAGGGATGTGCTGCTGGCCCGATCCAGTACTGTCCTGCCCTCGCCATGGCCAAGCTCTGGCCAGGAGGGGGATGTCAGTCTTTCTGTGTATAATTTTAAGGAGCTCAGGGTCTCCCGTAATCAAGAGCAGATGGCCAGCATTGGGCAACTTCAAAATCTGCTATGACGTCAGGGATGTGCACATACACAGACATACATACACATGGACAAGAATGGGAAAGAAATGGATACAGTGAAATCCGTTTAAAGGGCCTGGCAGCCAGGATTATTTCTTTCTTTCTTTATTTCATTGTTGTTCACCACAGGGAGAGGAAATCCACTTAAACGTGTGATCTGGGGAGGAGGCAGGGGGGGTATTTTCAGCAGATAAAGCTGTTTCAAAGGGATGCACGGGCACACAGCGGGCTACCCACATGTGGAGCCAGTGGGGACGGAAAGAAATAAGCCCTACCCTCCCTTTGTCAGGATTTTTAGGGATCTAAAAGGCAAGCTGTGTTCTTTAGGTGATGCCGAGTGAGTGAGGTGTCCTGTGTGATGCTAAGGTGGCATACGCCTGGTGAGATGATGCGCTGCCATCCCTGCGATGCTGTGGCTCTGCCAGTGCCAGCATTGGGGTGCGTAGGGGGTGTGCTTGTGTTTGCCCACTTGACTGCACGTGTGATGCCCAGTGTCATCACATGCATTCTCCTTTGGTGTGTTATAAAATGAGGGTTTTTTTTCCCCGCAGGTGATTTCAAAGCATCACCAACTTCCCATGGACCTGCAGCCCAACAGGGTTCATCAGAATGGGCAGCCAGTGGTTCCATGCTTCCCACCTGGACCAGGAATCCTGATCCAGATGGCCTGATCCTGGCTCACGTGCTCTGCCCTGCTGCATCCTTTTCACCGCTTCACTTTCCCTTCTTAAGCTCCTCTGCGGTGTTGGGAGGGAATGGCCTCTAAGTTGTTCTCATGGGAGCCAGATCCTGGCAGGCCCTGTGGCATGGAAAGGGTTAACCCCACAGCCGATGCTGAACAGCTGAAAACCGGACCCAGTTACATCCAGTTGGAGGGATATAAGGAGCAGCTGGGAGGTGGCTGGGGCTGGGAGGCAGCTGGTGCCTGGTTTGATCCTGCAAATCTGGGAGGTGCTGAGCCTGAGCAGCCCTGGCTGATGCTGCTGTGAGCCCCCATGCTCATCCCTTCTTAAATTAAATAGAATAGACTATTTCTGTTGGAAGGGACCTACAACGATCATCTAGTCCAACTGCCTGATCAATTCAGGGCTGACCAAAAGTTAATTGGGTATGGGACCCTCCAAAACCAGGGGAATCACCCCAAAAGCAGCCCCATCAGGCACAGCCCTGCATGCCAGGAGCTCGGTGCCTGGCTCAGACCCGCACCCTGTAGTGTGGACAGCATCAAGGGGACGCAGGAGTGGGAGCAGCAGGTTCCCTCAAGCCTGGCCCAAAGAGAGGGCAGTCCCCCAGAATTTGGGGTCTCTGGGCAGCTGTGATTTGGGGTACTCCCAGCTCTGTGGAGAGGCTGCAGCTGGGACACCCCTGGTACCCTCTGCCCTGACTTGATTTCCCTGTGGCGAGCCAGCCTGGGCTCTGCCAAGTACTGAGCCTCCCCCCAAAAAAACTGGGCACCCCAGACCTGCTGCGGTGCTGGTGGGCTGAGCCGGCCCCAGGAGGGACCTGAGCCCTGCACTCCTGTCCTCGTTCCTCGATTGACTGTCCCCATCCATCTGCCTGTCTCTTCCCTTCAGCTGTTCAGCTAATCTGTCTCCATCCATCTAATTTTATCCAGCCGCCAAATGATCTCTTGGAGGAGCCCTGGGGGCATTCGCAACCTGCCTGTGCTCAGTGGTCGCTGCCGTGGGCTGACTGCATGCCCGTCCAGGGTGAAACCCAGCACAGGGGCTGCGGAAAGGGCTCAGCAGGAGGGATGCGACGTGGATGCTGTTTTGGCGGGTCCCACACCTGATGCGATGGGTTTGCAGGGGCTGGGAAAAACAGCTCATTCCCTAAAACCCTGGGCTGGGTTTGATCTTCCCAGCACCCAGCCCACCTCCCCCAAGCTGAGTGCTCGGAGGTTTGCGCTTTCCAACCTATCTTGTCTTCTGACCTTGATAAAAGCGAGCACTTAATAACATTAAAAATGTCATCGTCAGGGGCCCTCCCTCCCTGGCCCTTTTATCCTCCACAGCCACCAGTGGTTAATGCATTTGTCGGTATCATCAGTATTAAACTAATCAACAGGACACGGGGGTTTCCGAGAGCCGGACACAAACCAGTATTGTTATGAATATTAAAAAAGCAAGCTATTAATCTGTCCTTGGAGCTCTTACTGAGTCCTTCCCTCCCCCCGGCCGAGAGATTTAATCTGCAGGGTCTCATGGCAGAGTGGCTAAATCTATAGTGGTATTATATAACGGAGCAGAGGAGAGGGGCTGGGAAGGGCACGGAGGGGACAGGGATGGGGCCAGAGCTGTGCTCCGGGGCTGGCTGGCATGCCTGGGGAGATGCTCGGGAGGGCTGAGCCTTGCTCCCGTCTGGGGATAAATCAGTGTCAGGGTGTGGTAGAAACTTCAAAGGCAAGCGCAGGTTGCTGGGAGGCCCTAAAGAAAATGCTCAAGGCAGGATGGAAAATGATGGAGGTGGAGGCTGATCCAGTGGGAAATGGGTCTCCCTTGAGGTCTGGGGTGAGCGATGGGTGCTGGGGAACCCCCACACCCAGGTCTGCATCACTCTGCACCAGGAGGGGATGTGCACCACAGGGTCCGCACTGGTCCCTCTCTCCACACCCAAACAGGGCATCAGGAGACTGAAACCCGCTGTGACACCAGACTGGCAAAAATGCTCCTTGCAGCAACCCCCAAACTGTTAAAATAACCTTATTAAGTAACAGCGGCAGGATGGAGGTTACCCCCTGCGTGGTGACGAATAGCAGGGATTTCTGCACTTAGCGGGGAGCTCACTGGTCGGAAGCTGCAGCAGAGGGGGAAAACCAGGAGAGTTGGGAGACTGAGGGTACCCACAGACAATGCGGCTGCGAGAAGGATGCCTCCAAGCCCAGCGGGATGTTTTGGGGGTGCTCTTAGCCCCAGGAGTCAAAAAGGGTCCCAGATCAATACAGGGGGTTGGCAAAATGCAGCTTAACCTCTGCTGCAAGCGAAGCAAGTGGCTGCATCCAGGCCCATGGTCCTTTCCTTGCTAAATCCCTGCTGGCCGCAGGAATTAGTCCAGCTTAGCGCAAGGCTGTGTGGCAAAAGCTGCAGTGCTGACAGCATTTCCCGGGGCTATCCGGCCATTCTAAGGTCCTTGTCCCTATGACACATGGGGCCACCTCCCACTAGGGATGCAACAGCCACTGAGGATAGAGATGGAGGGTTTGGGGTGGGAATAGGGGGCTCTGCCGGGGCAGGGATTTCAGGAAAAAGCCTCCTTGGAAACATCCCTGGGAGTGCTGGGGATGTTCTGGGCCTGTCCCTCTGTTCATGGGACATCTGGTCCAAGCATCCAAGGAGCAGCAGAGGATGGAAAAATATGACTTTTCCAGCTTTGTACCCCAATCGCACTGTCCCTGGGGCAGAGCCGGGGCAACAGGGGTGGCCAGAGCTGCGGCGCAGCCACGCCAGGGATGGCAGAATCGGCCCCACAGCGTGGGATCTCCAGGACCAGAGCATTTGTCATTGCGAGGCAGGATGTTTATAAGTCCCCTTCTGGAGTTGGGCCATGGTGTCTGTCCCTTTCCTGAGGTCACAGCCTGGCTCTGCCGAGCCCGACTTGTAAAGGAATGCAAAGCAAATGGCCCTGGCTTGGCTTAAGACCCATGTTTTTGTACAAGCAAAGAGCTCTAGTTGGAATTGGGGTTTTGTCAGTTGGCTGTGCCTTCCTGCTCCTCCGCCACCCAGGAGGTTCCCTCTGTCCTGCCTTGTCCACCCTGCGGGGCAGCAGCAGAGGCTCCCTGGGGCTGCCAGCACCAGCCCCCAGCCCCGACGGTGCCAGGATCCAGCAGCTGCCAGTGGGATTTGCCCTCCTGCTTCCAGCAAGCCCATTGGGCACGTCACACGTTGTTTATAAAGCTGTACGGAGAAACCTTGGCTGGATCCATCCCTGCCTGCCTCAGCCAGGGCTTCCTGGCAGCAGCTGCTGGAGAGGTGATTGCTGTGCTATGGATGTGCCCTGGGCTGCGGACAGAGGGGACATGTCACATGAGTGCCTCTGTCCCCCTTGGGTGCAGTGACACCCCACAACCCATGCCTGGCTGCCAGCCCTGCAGTTGCCTGCTCAGGCACCCCATGGGGAGCTGCGGGGGGGGACACATCCTGCGTGACACCGGGTGCCCCAGATGCTTTGTGACCTTCCCCCTCTTGAAGCCCCTGGGGGAAATCTCAGTTTACAGCACCAGTGTAACGAGTTTGCCAGGCTGATCCGATCTCTAATCCCCAGCCCCAGGGGACTGGCAAAAACTGCTCTTGCTGGAGGGGACCAGCCTGGGGAGGGGATGGGGATGGAGGGGCTGGGGCTGCAGGCAGCGGCTGCCTCACCAGCTGCTCCGGCTGTCTTGGCCCCGCATCTCTCCTTCCATTTTCATAAGCATTCCATTCATGCAGATTAACGGCGAAGCGCTCGGCGGGCACTGCCAGCTGCTGCCGCTCAGGCCATGCCAGCACCATGGTGCCCAGCACCTGTGGGCACCAGCCCCGCTCCAGGGTCACTGGAGGCTCTCAACAGTGGCTTCACTGCAAAGCACATCACCGTCTGGGAGAAAAAAAAACAACCCTGGATGCTGCTCAGCCCTGCTAGCCCCTTGGTGCTGACCCCAGGGGATGCTGGAGGGGGGTCAGCTCAGCCCTGGACACTGTGTGGAGTGTGTCCCTGGGGCTGGTGGCCATGGCCACTCCTCATCCCGGCGGGAGCTGATTCTGTAATGACCTCCCCTGGCTGGGGTAGCCCCAGCTGTGCAGCATCTTGTAAGGAAATTAACTTTTCACTGATCTCCCGGCTTTGAGCAGGGGATTAGAGCCCACATGTGCTGTGGCTGGGCTCTCCCCACTTTCCAAGGCCTTTTTGGGGCTGGCATGGCAGGGAGGGACAACTGCCCTTGCTGGGCAAGTCCCATCTTCTCCCAACTGGACTTGGTTCTTGGCTCCCTTTCGGCTGCCCAAAGCTGAGCTCGCCATCGGCACCCGTGGCTCCTTTTATAATTAGCTAATGACAGCATGGGTGTCCGGGTGAGGGCTGAGCAGCAAGGCTGTCCCCAGGATCATGCATCACCCCATCATACAGCATCCTGCCTGTGCACGGGTAGAGCCACCTGCCTCTACCCATGGGTGCTCCCCTCCCCACCTACCTCCATCCTTCCCACCCTGGCCCTGCCGGGGGGGCTCTGACAGGCAGAATTGTCTCTGGTAACCAGAAAAGCGAGGAAACAACCCGGCGAGCTGCAGAGCCAGGAGTACCGCAGTAATAAACAGCAGGTCGAGGCTGGAGATTGGTGCTGCCAGTATGAAAAGGAGGACAGGCGGGTTCGGAGCCTCCGCCGGCTAATTAAGCAGCAGCTCCCTATAATGTGAAGGCCTTTTCTTTGCCGATAAGACCCATTTATAATGGGCTGAGCGGTCACAGGCTGAGTGCTGGGGGGAAACAATTGGAAAGCATATTGCTGATGGGGCTGGGTTTTAAAAATAGACATGAAGGGCTTGCTTCTGGGCTTCCCCCCCCC
>VYZV01035756.1:153087-165169 GCA_013401275.1 Pandion haliaetus | reverse complement strand
TGCCTCCCCAAGCAGAGATCTGTATCCATTCACCTCGAACCCTTAGGTCCCCTCCTGCCTCCTGGTGGCAAGAGGGCAGGGGATCCTCCGCTTCCTGTGGAGCCTCCATCTGCTGCCTCTGCCTCAGGGATAGATTGGTGGACCTCACCATCTCCCTCTCACACTCCCTGATACTCCTCAACGTCTCCACTTCCTCCTTCAGCTCTGCCACCAGGCTGAGCAGATCATCCACCTGGTCACACCGCACACAGCAGTTGTCACTGCTGCCCGCCGGTACCAGCAACAGGCTCGGGCACTCCATGCAGCCAGGGACCTGGACAGCTGCATGTTTGCTTGGAAGCTCCATCTGCATCGCCATGTTTTTCCTAGCAATGGCTTTCACACGAGTGGCAGCCATAGCTGGGTCTCCTGAGGGGACGATGCCCTCTGCTTGAGTAGCCTCCTTGAGCTGGGAAGAGGGGCTGCGCCCTCCCTGAACACCCTGCCTGCGCTAACTGCCACGCCATGCCCTGTTTGCCCACTCTGTTCGCGGCGCTCCTCAGAGAGTTTAAATCTCCCGCGGTTGCCCCTGGCAATGCCCACGCTGCATCAGCCTCTCTTGCGGGAGCTGCCGGCTCTGGGCAGGTCCCTCCGCTCGTCCTCGGGGTTCCCGGCTCTGGGAACCTCCTGGGAAACCTCCTGGTCCGCCTCAATCTAGCGCTTAGCCGCTGGATTTACTGTCACCGCTGCTGATCTTGTCGCCGACATACGTGTGTCTGTGTAACTCCAGTATATATATGTATATATATGTGTGTGTGCCTGTGTGTATATATGTTAATTCCAGCCCTGCAGTTATAGTTCTGCCACAGACGGAGTTCAGATTGTCAGGAATAACAGGTTAAAGCAGAAGATGCTAACACTACATGTCACTCCATTTTCCCATTATGGCTTGTATCCTTTTTCACTTAGATGCAGATGGATGGACAAGGATTAAGCACATTCAGCTTAAATTTCTTTACTAGGCAGTGCAGGACAACAGTGCTATTTAGGACCTACCTTGCCCATTTGGTACATGTTTATGCGTTTTTCCTTTCCTGGGGGTTGACTGGCATGATGATGAAGCATTGTTTGTGGCTGTTTTTGTGTCCTCTGTCTCCTCCTCCTCCTCTTCCTCATCCTCATCATCCTGAGAGCTTCCAAAATATACCATGTTGCTGGGCAGGGCTGGAGAACCTGATCATTATTAAAAAAATGGCTCATTAGCATCATCACATTCACGTATTGCACTAGCCATATTGATCATAACCTACTTTCGTGTCATGCATAGCAAGGGAAGAGGGGGACTCAGAGATGGAAGGTCACACTAGTGCATGACTAACTGGACGTTTTTTATTTATTAGTTTTTACCAACAGGATACGTATGTGCTTGAAAAGCAGGGTTCCCCCCACTCCAAGCACATTCTATTCATACTTTAGACAATCAAACATTCTTGCTAAAAGCCCTAATTAACAGCTTTGTCTATTCAGAAAAGGACTAATGAACATGCTTAATTTCAAATACATGCTTAAGTGCCTTACTGAAGTCTTAACGCACAAACTAGAAGCTTACAGCTTTTCCAAACAGAAGAAAAAAGAGCATTTACAAACCAATCTGCACCCCAGTAATATTTTTAGGTTATTATTACAATAAAATATCAGTATTTAAACTTCACAATGCTTTGCAGACCTCAACAGTATTGTACACAATGCTTTGCAGTATTCTGCTTCAGTTTTAAACAAAAACAGAGATATTGAGATGCTTAAATTTGCCTAGCAGGTCCCTGACAAAGGACAGAAAGAGCAAAGGTCTCCCGATCCTCCATGTGCCCCTGTTGAGGATGTTGCTTCTCATCTCTTGCTTACTTCCCACGATGCTCCCCCTAACCTGCCTTGTTTACGCAAAGATAAGATACAACATGGAATTCAGTGAGATGAGGATTCACGAACTTAACAACCATACAGGGTTGTAATTTAAATGTAACTCTTGCACAAAATTTCTTTTATGCGTCATGCAACAGTGTATAGGTTTTGCTGCACTGCACCAGGACATGACATGACTGTAGCAATCTAGTAAGTATTTTTAAATGTACAAATACGCTGACAACTAATGGACACTTTCCCTTATGCCCGATATTAGTTTCTGCTTCAAAATGAGTCTTCTGTCTCCTGGAGGGACAGGTACGTTAGGAGCCTTCTACTTATTCACAAAAAGATTCTTTTGAAGAAAGGGAAAAAATAGAAAGGCAACAGAAGCGGAGAATGGGAACTCATCACTTCAATTATTTCCCTGTAGCCAAATAAAACAAGGGACACAGAGATCTGGGCTACAGACCAACAACACAAGGTAGTGGCTTCCTTAGGAAACAGTTCTATCTTCAAGCTCTTCAAACACTAATTCTGTCTTTTGTTTCACTTTGAGCTGTTGGTGTTGCCATTACCAACAACTAACTAAAGCTTATTTTTAGGTTGTGTATCTTCTGCTCCCAACAGGTTTGTACAAAAAACTCTTAACTACAAAAATTACATTTTAATGAATGCATACCTAAATATGGAACAAAAACTGGGATAGACTGTTTCTGCGATGAACCATCCTTTCTTAAGTGTACTGGTTTTGGTTGGGATGGAGTTAATTTTCTTCATAGTAGTTTGTATGGTGCTATGTTTTGGATTTGTGACCAAAACAGTGTTGGTAACACACAGACATTTTAGCTATAGCTGAGCAGTGCTTGTACAGCATCAAGGCATTCTTTTTTTCCTGTTTCTCATGCTGCCCCAGCAGCGAGCAGGCCAGGGGAGCACAAGAAGTTGGGAGGGGACACAGCCAGGACAGCTGACCCAAACTGACCAAAGGGATATCCCAGACCACATGACATTGTGCTCAGCAGTAAAAGCTGGAGGAAGAAGGAGGAAGGGGGGTTGCTTTTGGAATTACAGCGTTTGTCTTCTTGACTAACCCTTGCACATGATGAAGCCCCGCTTTCCTGGAGATGGCTGAACACCTGCCTGCCAATGGGAAGTAGCAAATTAATTCCTTCTTTTGCTTTGCTTGCATGCACAGCTTTTGCATTACCTGTTAAACTGTCTTCATCTCAATCCATGAGTTTTTGCACTTTTACCCTTCCAATTCTCTCACACATCCCACCAGCAGGGAGTGAGTGAGCGGCTGTGTGGGGCTTAGCCCCCACCTGTAAAGACCTTTGCTCTTGGTCTCTGTAACGGCCCCTTTGTGACTGTGGCTGCCTTGGGGAGAAGCAGAGAGAAACTCCCCACCAGCACCATGTGCTGTGCATCAGTGGTAGCCCTGGGACAGCTAGGAGAAACACTGCAGAGGCACCTAAGGCATGACGATTCTTCCCCCCTGAAACAACACACATATTAATCCATCCAACCTAGACATAAATGTATGGACAGATATGGTTATCCTAGGGGGAAAGCCTTTTGCATGCCACAACTTTCATATTTATATAGACTAATGATAAAATTAAGACTGCTGACATATTTCAAGGCCTGGGAGCTGTAGCAATGTACAGAAACAAAAAATTTTGCATTTTTATGCAAGCCCAGAACTTTTTGGCATGCTCTAAGCAATCAATCATAGTAGGTAAGAGGTGCTGAGAGGCACATTAATTCTTCTGCTTGGAGGGCAGCTTTAAGTCTCAACAGCAACTAACTAGAAGATTCCAAAATGGTTACTCCAGGACAGTGCTGCCTGAAAAATAAATTGTCTTTTTTCTTCCATCTAGGTACCCACGTCTGTGGTATGGATTCAGAAGTTATTAGCTCTGAAAGTCTGTCCTATGCATCAGTTCTAACCAGGATCCAAAGTCTGGCACCATCAGTGCATTAACGCATTGACAAATGATGGCAGTAAAAGACACTCACTGTTAGGAAGCCTCAAAATTAGATTCAAACACAGACTGAAATCTCTTTATTATAATTAGAGAAGTAGTCAGAAATTTTATCCTTCTGAGACACTAAAATAGGAGACCAGATATAGCAGCTATTCTCTAAGCCTCATCTTCCCTAGGGTTCCACATCCCTGAGCTTTTTTGTCAGCTGCTTTCAACAGCAACCGGCAAAAAATTTATCAACTGCGACACAAATGTTATTACAATAGAAATCTTTCTTTTTTTTTTTTTTTAAAGCACAGAATAAAATATAATATTGTGTCCTTCTGCTTAGAAAGGAGGGAAGGTCTAAGCCAAGTGCAAGAGCAGATACAAACTTCACCTAACTCCTGGTATTCAATCATTGCAATCTCAGTGCATAAATCTTTGTTCATAATGACATTTTTTAATTCTTTCCAATCATGAACTATGAACAAAAATGGTTAAACTGCATTCCTGGGACAGCTGGGACTGTTTGGGAAGTACATTTCCAGAGAAATTAGACTAGCAACATCCAATAACACAGGAGAGTCCTGCTAGCCCTCACGTTACTGATCTAAGTGCTCTGCAATATGAGACCTTGGAGAAAAGCTGGCATTCAGTCTGGGTCGCCTCCTCCCCTCCAGCTTTTCCTATGTATTTATTAAAGTTGACTTGCAAAATAGAAAGAAAGAAAAAAAAAGGGCTGGACTCATGCATTTTTGTTCTATTTAAGCATTGTTATGGATGGAAGATACTGGAAGAAAGCTTTGAGTTTTCTTGCTTAGTTTTTCTGTGAGAACTATTTTTATCATCATCTTTTATAGTAAGATTTCAGTTCTGGAATAGCCTCAAATACTGAGAATTTGTTCACACCCATGGGTTCAACTGGTTAAAGCTGCTTTCACTTTAAGTCCATGTAGCTAAACATATCCAAAAGGCTGAGAAAATACTAGTTTAATATACTGAAACAGGCTGCTCAAGCTCAAGATACTGCTAATTCCCTTTATGAGCAAACTGAAGGATAAGTACACTGTGATTTCATTCAAGCTAAAAGAATGACAATTATGTTGATTAGGCAACACCGAACATGTGTAAGTGTGAGCGGATGACGTGCACTGGTGTTTACACCAAGCAAAGAGCTATGAGAACCCCCAAGAGGAGAATTCATTGGAACTCCTCCTATGGAAAGAAAACTCAGACTTCTCATGACTGAAGAACTAATGAAGCTCATATGAGCAAAGCTGCACCGTTAAGAGTGGAAGCTAGGTGATCACTCACCTTCTTTATTATAATAAAGATTCCTGTCCTAAATATCCCTCATTGTCTCTGAGACCAGACAGGGATGTGTGTATGATGCCATAGCCTACCTCTACAGGGGACCCCATTTGTTACTCAAAGCCGCTAATTTATAGAAACAATACTAAATAGTGTTATTGTAGCCATGAATGTCTAAGACCATTGGAGATGTGGCGAAGAATGTGTACTCAAGAGCTGGTTTGTTTTGTCCAGCTATATCAGTTGGTCTAAAAAAATATATTGCCCTTCCTCATAAATCTGGCCTGTCTTCATCTCAGTTTAAGAACATTGTGGGTTTCCTTACAGACAGACTTTGTTGAGAGTTGTTGCTCTCCAGTTTCTCCTTGTATAACAGATATTTATCATGAAAATTATGTATGACAGCAACATGATAAAAACCCTCCAAAATGGCATGAGAATAGGGAAAACTGCAGGTTCACCATACGCATACATACACACCCGTTCACAGAACACACAGCTGTAGGCTCTTGCTTGATTTTTTAATTTACAACACACCATTCTGCACATTTTTGTCTTTGCCTGGATGCACTCCGCAACAGAAACCCACGGGGCAACTATGCCAGTTCATTCTTGCGCATATTTTGCCAGTCAGCCAGCAAGAGTAAAGATGAGCAATCACCCCTCCTCTTCCTCTTGCCCTCCCCAGCACCAAGGCACGATTCTCAAAGCCTACCCAGAGCAATCTAAAGAGCGAGAGCAGAATTTAATTAGTAACCAACAGCAAAAGAGAAGAGCTGCAATACTCCAGATAGAGGGCAACATCTGTGCCTGGGAGGTGGTGCATGCCAGGTCTCAGCACTCTAGGTATGTAATTCCCCCCTTCCTTGCTTTCGATCCCCGAGAAAACAGCAGAAAAATCTGCAAGAGAGTTAAGAGAGCCTGTGGCTGCATTGAATTTTACAAGTCTCCTTCTGTGCTGGGAGCCCCAAAGTTGTGCAGGCAGCTGCTACCTTGGGCACTGCAGTGGATGAAGGGGGAGAGCAGGGGAGCAGCCCTCCAGTGCCTGGGGAAAGCGCATGAACAGCCCTCGACATTGAGAAACCCACCCTGCTGCACAACCAATCAGCAGGTGCTTGAAAAACTGCTCACTCAGAAAATATGATGGTAATCTAAAAAATAAAATTTGACTGCCCACCACTTATTTAGAAGACATTTCATACAAGGAACCATCTAGACTGTCTGTGGCTGCATGGACAATTTTCTTGGCGTCAAAAATGGTCTAGAGAGCATCTACCTCCATCTGGCTTCTTGTTCTTATACCTGTACCGCCACCTCAACTGTGGCAGTATAATTTTTTTTTGTGGGGCCATGTGGTGAATCAGATCAGGGAACTGATTCAGATTAAAATCCCAGACTAAGGAAATTAAAGTCCATTAATAAATGCTGTAACTGTAATGTAATGTTAAAAGCTCTCAAGTAAAGATTTGGAAAATTTCTATGCACACTTTTTCTTATTGAATGTGTGGCTTAATATATGACTTCATGTTATTAAACAAAACATGAAACACAGTATGTGTCCAATCTCGTGTACAAGCTGCACATTTTGTATCCTGTCCTGATGATGCCTACGCACACAATGCCTAAATGCTCCCCACCCCCAAGGCAGCTGATTTGTTTTGCATCAATATTTGCATAAAAGCATGTGCCATCACCAGAGAACTGGACAAGGCAATTGCAATATGTTGGGAAGGAAGGAGAAGCCATGGCAGAGTAAGCAAGCTGAACGAAAGAGCATGCAGCAGCAGCAGAAAGGAAGGGCTCAGATGTGCTGGGGCTGGAGAAAGAGGTGAGCAGTGAGAGATAAGTTAGCAGATGGACAGAGGCAGCAGGAACAATAGAAAAAGGAAGACACTGAAAGAATTACTGACATTAAATGGTAACAAATGCAGTAAAGCCAGAAGGACACTTTGTATTGAGCAGCTTTAACAGGAGTATCTGTCTGATAGTGCTGTCAACCTGCTGCCCTGATCTGGACATGTGCCACTCACCTTTTCCAGCTTAACAAGTTGCTGTTAACTCACAGTCGAGAGAAGAAAAGCTATGGCCGAGGCCAGGCAGCAACCTGGAGGGAACTTCCCAGCCCTCTCCCACTCCTCCAAATCACCACAGGAAGGCCAAGTCGCCAAAGCTGGCCCTCCTCATGCGATTTTGAAAGCCTAACAAATTGCAGTGGCTGACTAAGGGATTGCGCCACGCAGAAAGCTCAGACAGCTAATAGAATCCCAGGTACCCTCTCCTCACCGGTATCAGAGCAGGAGTTACTGCTCCTGTGATCAGATACCGCTGTGCATGGCAAATTTTGAGAAAATCATTAATGGTGAGTTGTCTTTTTTAAATTCACTCATCATGGTTACAATGAGCTATGAATTATTACACAACAGGAGGATACTCAGCACTTTAAAAAATGAGGTTTGAAGTATGTTTGGCAACTGTTTCTGTCAGTATCTGCAGTTTTGTTACTGAAATTCTCTCGAGTATTTTTGTCTTCTCTCCTATTGTGAGAGCAACACAAAAGAAAACCTAACTATATAGGAAAAACAATACCACAACTATACACAAAGTGTTGCCTAATGTATATGAAAGGATGACAAATATATTTTGTGTCCTCTGTTATAACAACTTGATGTTTATACAATAACTACACGGTAAAATACGTTTTTTTAAGCCATGGTGCTGCTTTTAGCGGTTTTCTCAGCTTGTGCAAAATTCAAGCTTGCTACTAACAGTAGGCAGAATTGATGCTTACGCAACCTGTGCGTACAAATGTGTTGACCTCAGCAGCAAGTGCCTGATTAACAGAATAAACTATACTCCTTTTCAGCCATTTTATTTGACTAATGAGGTTATTAAATTTTTTTTATTTGACAAATGTGTAATTTTCCCTCCTAAATTACGGTATGTTTTGTTTCTCATTAAATTACATTAACTTTTGTCTTGGACTAGCTAAACATAGTAAAAAAGCTCTGAATTTGGATCTGAAGAGTGGAATCAGAAGTATGGAAAGTACATGCGCTTTGCCAAAAGCACTATTTCATTACTCTTCAGAATTAGCTGGCAGTATTTCCGCAATATTTACTGAAGTACAAACCAAATGTTTTCATCTGGACAGGATTCAAACCCTGGTATGTTACAACCACAACAAAAATCATCTCAATCCAAGAGCCTTCTCTGCAATTTGGGCTGTGGTTTCTGCAAAATTGGAGGATTCTTCTCCATGAATTACTTACACCAACTCCCCCTTTAGCTCCTCTCTTTTTTTTTCCTCCGAACAATTAAACATAACCCAGATGTGCTTTGGCCAAATCTTAAAACAACTTAAGACATCAGAATGATTTAAGCACAAGGCAGGTCAAGGTATGCGGGACTTAAGCCTGCCCCAATAAACACACAGCATGCCAAGCCCTACAAGCTGCATCCAGAGGTTTGGCTTCTCCTCTGACACACGGCCGCATTTTGGTGCTACACGCAGGTAGAAAAACCTTGCTTCCCAAATGGTCCCAATGTACTGGCATCTCAATGCTTAAAATTTAGGGCCTGCTTCTCATTTATTGTATGTCCCACTTATTACATTTTGGCAGGACAGCGCAAAGTCCCTGAAGTGCAAATAAATGTAATTTAAGCCCGTACTTTATGGTCATTTTACAGAGCAAGGCTAAAAGAGAACAAACTGCATAAACTCTATAGGAAAGAGCAATTGTATCTCACTTGTCTGACTCCACCTGCACAAACAATCCCAGAGGGAGCTCCCCAGTGCCTGAGCGAGTGGGAGGAAAAGGCCATCCCAAGTACAGAAATAAAACAGAGTTCATAAACACACCAATGCTCAAACTCTCCCTTCCTCTGCCGTTGTACAAATCACAAGATGCTTAGTGTTATGGCTAACTTATCGGCTAGTGTAGTGACATAAACCTTGTTTTCTTCTCGGTCCATTCTTCAAAGCGCTAGAACTAAAAAGCCAAAGAAAACTGTTCCTTTTCTAGGGAAATGGAGTAAGGGTAGGGAAATGCATGAATCTGCAGGGAAAAAAAGTTTCACTTCCCAAAGTTAACAAAACACACACCAGACTAACAGACTACCAAATATTTAAAAGAAACAAGTGCTTCGCACATCTACAATTCACATCTGACAATCTCAAAGCAATTTACCTCCACTAACCTGGCTAGATTTGGCAGTGAATCTCAAAACCAACCCTTCCCACATACACTTCAACCCCTGACTTTATGTTCCCCTCCACCATGAACAAGACAAGTTTGCAACTCCCAAACCACCACGCTGCCATTCCCAAAAGGCTACCAGTCTGTGTTTCATACCCAAGAGATCCTGAGCCACATCCCTAGTACAAAGTAAGTCTTTCTGGGAGCACTGCACCTATGGTAGGTTACAGAAGCAGGCTTGCAGGTTTCTGGCTGGAAGAAAAGGCAGGAATTGCCTTTGCCAGAATACTTTACATTGCCCACCTAGGCACCGAAAACTGTGGGCAGCAAAGTTTTGAAGTGCTGCTGTTGCCATCACGGCCCTCGGATTTTATGCCAGTAGCTCATCCGTAGTCAGTGTCCAGCGACGCCAATACCTGTATACAGAGTTAAACATTTATCCTCACTTTACAGAAAAAACTAAGCAGGTTGCCACAGGACTCAGAGTGAGTCTGTGGCAAATACAAAGGCTGAACCGCAAATTAGTCTCCCATTTCAACAAGTTAACTTCACCCTGTGGCTTTTTGCAGAGGTAGATATTGGAATCATTAACATCAGAAAGAGGCCTCAAAACAGGAAGAGTGGGGAAAAAAAAGCTTTGTTTCAGCTGTAGTACTATGCACAGCCTACTCTATCTTGCACTCAGCAGCTCTTCCCACCTCTTAAATCTCCCAGTAAGCACAGACTGATGTGAAGACACATCCTGCACTGCATGCCTGGAGGGATGGCCCTCCAGCAGCACTCCCATCCCCTGGGAAGAAATAATGCCGTGGTGTTGGTCACCAGGTTCTCTCTGCGTACTTCATGCACGTGCTGTTCACTGTGAGGTGGCATATTCACCTCTCCCTGCCAACACTGATTAAATTACTCTTATCCTAAAACACCGTGAGTTACCAGCCCAGAGCAGCATATTCCATAGGTGGACTAAATGGCTGCACATGAGAAATCTCATATTTTACACTTCAATGTTACTCATAACGTTAAAAAAGGACTTTGAAATTGTGAGATTACTGCTACTAAACGCAAACATATTTTTATTAAATGGTTTGTGCAATTAAGATTCAACACCCTGAAGTTTATTCTTGTGTTTTCAATCCATCCTAAACTCCTAATCTCAAATACCAAATGATTTAACAACAAAATCAATAAAAAGTCTGCTTCCAGTAGTTTAAACAAATTACTGTACATCTGCATGTTTTGATATTTTTTGGAACTATAAAAGTTAACCCAGGCCGCAAAGCAGCTCACATTTTTGGACAGTGTCAGCATTTCATTGCTTTGCTTCCAGCCTAATCAAGTTGTGCTATTATGTGCTTACTCTGATCTGGTGAGCATGTCTCCACAGTGGCAGTGTACTCCCTGGGAAGGCTGATTCTTCCAGAATGTGATTGATGCATTCACCAGCTCTCAAAATCCAGTGTACCTATTGATACTGAACTACCAGGCAAGCGTACCTTCTGTGTCCTTAAAAGCTAGGCAAATCAATAGTTGTTTTCTAACATGCCTAAAATTAAGAGCTCCCAAGTTTTTTATTTTGGGGGCTCTCCCGTTGTAATGGAAAACCTCTGCAGGTTTCTACTGGCACAGGCAACCCCTCCTATTAAGACTCAAGAGAGAAGTCTGGGATCAAAGGCCCCTGAGCCTACCACCCAAACAAGGTGTTTAAAAAAATACAAAGCCTGTTTAGGAGCAAACTGTGAGAGGACTAGGGCACTGAGATTTAGAAGTTACTGAAGTTTGGCCAAACATGCTATAGTGAGATTCTCTATTATGGTTTTGCTCAACTGTAATAAATCATCAGACTGTTAAGTCATTGCAGTACTCAAGGAAAATGAACAGTCACACGTTTTGCAGAACAGTTGTTAGAAGAGCCTAAAAACTAAATTTGTGAGATCTCAATTAAACCATCTTTATTTAGGAATCCCTGAAATTCTCTAGCACGTAACTCCCAGAGGCCCAGCTTAATTAGAAAATTGATCATGGGAAAACATCTTAAAATGTAGGCTCCTAATCATAGCCTTCCTGTTATCACCTTTTGCCAAAGATCTATTGCTCACAGGGAGTTGTTTCTCCTTCCCCCTTTAGCCCTATATTATTCCACTCGCAATATTTTTAACCTGTAACTAATTACAGAGAGTAAAGGTAACTTAAATGCACTGTAACAGAAGCTATTAAGAAAAATTTGATCAGAGGCAGAAAATACAGTAAAAGTGAAAGCCATTGTACAACCACATGGAGATGGCACACTCATATCTCTGTGTGCTGCTGAAAGATACTAATTATGCCGCTGGCAAAGGGCATACAGGCTCCTTCAAAGAAGCTATTTAAAGATAAGAACACTGCAGACAAACACTTCAGAGATATCTGCACTATTCCCTTCCCTCTTGTGTTGGAAATTCTAGATCACAATTTAATAAAATAAATAACTAAATAAATTTAAAAAAAAAATTGAAATAATAGAAAGCAGGGAGCCTTGCCAAGTCTGGTCAGTTAGATGTATTCCAGGGTGCTCATCAACTGTTACAGCTTTTTTAATTCTGCTCTGCTTACCTTTTAAGAAGTAGTTAGTACATTGTATTATCAAATCAAGAGTTCAAAAAACAAACTAATTAAAACTATGTCTAAAGCCCCTAGTATCCTGGATAATGAAACCAAGCAGGTCATCTTGGTTAAATTATCTCCCTT
>VYZV01035756.1:140499-151128 GCA_013401275.1 Pandion haliaetus | reverse complement strand
TACACACACCCCCCCCCCACCATCTGAATTTTCCCACCAACAACTGTGGCAGTTGGCCCAGATCACAGCAGTGACATGCTGCCAACAGACTGATCAACCTCACAGCAGACTAAATTAGAAATACATTTCCACAGATTAAATTTCAGAGGACTGTGATGCCACTTTAAACTCCATTAGATTCCGCTCCTTGCAATCCTTTAAACAAACACAAAATCTAGCAAACCAGCCCCCTCCATCCCCTCCACCCACCCGCTTTACCAGAAGTCCCAACAGGATGGAGGCTCCATATTGGACCAGAGTCAAGACAGATACATTAGCAATCAGTCTAAAGCTACCACTAGACTAAAATCTCACAGAAGAGAAAAAAAAAAAGAAATCAAACCATGCTGCATTAAGGTGAGAAAACCTCAGCAGGCATCTACAGGTGGTGTTGACCAGTGCTGCTCACAGATGCAACAGAGAACTCAGAACTCAGAAAGAGGAACTCAAACACAAGCTTTGAAGGATTCAATCCACTAGGTAAAACTTTTGCAGACAAGCCCTATCTGTAACAAATGCACACCCTTTCAGCAGGTAATGGGACAAAACAACAGCAAGAGGCATCCTTCCAGCACATCAAGGATGGAGCAGTGACTAGCTAAGGGGACAGGGCGGGGGGACGCCTGCCAAAAGAGAAACATACCACGAAAGTTAATACAACAACTGGGAGATTAAACTGAAAGATGGTATCTTCAGTACATGACTCGGGACACAGGGCCATGGAAAGCCCCAAGAAAAATGGCCACTCGGGTAAGGTCTCCTTCTTTAGCTTACTCTGGACAGTCAGCTGTACCTCACACTAAGGTCCCCAAGTCTGACATGCAGGCTTGCATATACACACCGGTAATCCCAGACACATATCACACAGCTCCAGCCAGGCTCAGGCACGTGTGAGATAATTCAGGTATCTCCCTGCACAACTTCAGATGCCTTGTCTGCATTTGGGCTGTAGAGTGGAGGAGTTCACCTGTTTTAGTTATCACCATGGGAACAATCCAGCTTCTGGGGCAGCTAAGAACAATGGCATCCCCTCCACCCACTGTCAGATGAAAAGCCTCACTCAGAGTGAACGATAAAGGACAGTGAATAGGTAGAGAAGGGGAATTTCTAACCAGATTTCTCCTCTTGCAGGAACAAGTACTCAGGCAAGTTAAGCACTTCTTCAGTTTATAGAGAGACAAAACAAAGAAGGCTGGGGAGGACTTAGGGGAGCTAGACAAAAACCCCATTCAGGATAACAGAGCGCTAAGCATGAAAGAAATCTCCTTTTGCACTATTACTGGCCTCATTTTATGGTCTTTACAACCATGAACTCAAATGCTCCTGCAGCAGATACAGTCAAATTGCTGAGAATTAAAATGCACACAATATATTCAAGTGTAGCACTAGTACATTTGTCTAGCTACTAGTCAGCGTGCAGTGCTACAGCTCATTCTTTGAATGAGAGTGTTCCCCTGGGCTGCTGCGAGACGCCTACCTCGAAGACAGAGGAAAGTGAGAAAATCTTCTGTCTTGGGCTTCCTTTTGGAGAGGTCAGAAATCTGAGTGGCGGGAGGGGGTAACAACGGCTCCACTATCTTTATTGGAGTTGTGCTGGGACTGTTTGGCTGGGACTGAGCAAACTTCCTTTGTGCTTGCAGCCTTGGCCTGTGGAAACAAGAGCATATCAGAAGCACGTTAGGCAGAACTTGCAGGAGAGACATCAGAACATAAAAATTCACTGTTTACAAAAAAAAAAAAAAAAAAAAGGAAGAGAGATCTGAATCCATCTCCTACCAATATCATATCCCTACCTAGGTCAATTGTGAAGACAGTATTTTATTTGCTTTACCCTTTGGTATCTTCTCTGACAATTTGGAAAAGCAGAAAGGGAACATCTTGACTATAAAATCTGTTAGTACTATTTCATATGTTCTGAGTATCTTCTTGCACATCACACAGTTACAGTTTATCAGTCACTTAATTGGAAATTAAAACTGTATTTTGCACCATGAAAATGTAGACATTTTCAAGTATTCGTGTTCTTTGTTTCTTGTTTTTAACTTATTTACAAATGAGGTTTATTTTAGCCCCATTAAGGTTTTAATTTATTCCAATCTGCTAGAATCTTATTTACATGGTAAAATATATATTAGTAGATAAGGTATCTATGTTAGTGTCCAGTTCTACAAAAACAAAATCTTTCAGGAAAGATATTTTTGACAGGGAAAATATCAGGTAAAAGCCATTAGATTTTTGTTCCCTTGGCCACAGCCTAGAAGACAGTAAGCAAGGAGGTCCAGGGTAGGGTTAAGTAGTATTTGTGACAAACTCCTAAGAACGAAGGACATGCATGGAGTGAATTTGTCTAGGTCCCGGTACTGGGCGATGGACTGACACCCTCTGGTAAGTTTTAGAGCATGCCTGGGTACAGCTGTAAGAAATGAATGGATGCAGGTGGTTTTGGCAGTCAGGCTGCAAATTACTTCAAGCCTATCTGAAGGCTCTGATTAACTGCTAGGTGGCAATGAATATGATTTTCTTTAACGCGACTAGAACGCAAATTGGTATTAGGGAAAGCACTTTGGGGCAGGACAGATACCCGGAGGGGGTCTCGCTGGGAACCTGACTCAGCTCAGCATTTAAGAACATGCTAATTTCTCACTTAAGCAACTGGGATTCTAATTATGATCTTTATTACAGCTTCAAAAAGGAGAGAAGCTACTGAAAGAACTTAAAACCTCATTGAGAAAGGATGCAATTTTATGTCATTTTCCTCCCTAATAGCAGAGTATTTACATAATGTCAAACTGAAACACGTATCAAATAACACTGAAGGAAAAGCCAGGTCTTGTCACTCTGCAGCAGGCTTGAGTGTTATAACTTGGGGAAAGCACAGTTATCCTTCAGTGTGGATGAAACATGTAATTGGCAAAACTCTTCTTTTTCATGAATATTAAACTTAAAGAGTTGAGTAAGAGAAGGTTTGTTACTGTATTTTAAACTTCCACAATTTTGGGGCTAAACTAGAAGAAAAAAAAATTGAAAATCCCAGCAGTGTTTGTATACATATATACACATCCCCTAACAACAACAGAGAACAAAAGTAGCATCAGCAATTTTCTCCCTAAACTCCGTATAAAATTGTCCATATCCTTACTATCCAACTCCCACCTCCTCAAACAACAAAAACCACAAACCATACTTACTGCTTATTTTCATCTCCTTAATGGCAGATATAGAATGGTGTTGATAATTTTTTTTATCATGGTGTTTAGAATTTCTGAACTGATTGAACACATTGATTTCCTTGTATCTATGACCAATTGTCTTTCCAGAATGAAGGTCTTGTATAGATCTGCCTGTATATCCCCAAAATTACTCAGATTGCCTTGCAAAGCTCTAGTCCTTCAAGCAGACAGAGGACTCCCACGGAGGATGAATGGGATTTTAATTTCAACCAACTACATTTCTGTCACCAAAACCACACACGCGGCCAGAGAAAAATGCTTTGTGTTGGCTTCTGTTCTGCACAAAACTTACGGTCTCTTGCCAAAAACCAGACTGTAAAGGTTTGCAAGCAACCCTGCCTGCTGCTCTCATCTGCACAGCGATTCTTCCCCATCAGTGTGCTTCCTCAGCTTGGCTGTTAAAAACATACACTATCCACACACCACATCTCTGCTCTGACAGTACATGCTTAAATCTCACATGATAAAAGATGAGCAGCGAGGAGGACTCCACAACCACCACCACCCCTAAAAGTAAAGGCTAAGCCTGTTTCATGGTTCAAAATTAACCCTTTGCAGTAAAGATCTGCCAGGGCTGTTTGCAGTGTCCCTTTTATAGGTCCCTAGAGCACTGGAAGAGGATTAGGGAATGACTTGTAAGTTCGGCATAGACATGAAATGAATTAGTGAATTGAAAGTACTTTTGGTTCAGTCTGTCTTTGAAAATACACTCTCCGCTAGCCATCCTTCCCCAGTACAAACAATTCCCTGCTCGTTTTGCTTGCCCACTTCCCACAGGGCATACAGCCTGGCAGCATCACCAGCTCTTCACTACCCACCATGATTCCATGGGGGCCCTTCATTTCCATGAGGACAGTTTAAAAATGCCAGACCTTCCCTCCACCCAGCTTCAGGCTAGGACCGTGAACGTTTGCTTGCTTCCTGGGGAGGCTGTGGAGACTTGTTGCTATATGGTCAGATGTGTCTGAGATGCTTCTCCTCAGACACCTCTGTTGATGTTTGCTGTACTTCCTCCTGCTTCGTTTGAACTCACCAGTGCCACAAAAACAGGCCTGCTCCTTATGAAATACCCATTTTTTAAAAAAAAACCCTGAGCAGATACAGTGTGTAAGCATCATCAATTCAATTTATGAACGCTAGTAAACAAAGGCACCCTTTCGTGACTGCAGCATCCTTTAGGTTTTTACAACAACTACTGTTCTTTGCATGGATAGGCATGTGCTCCATGGGCTTCTAATTCTGTGCCTGCTGGTGTACAGAGCAAGCCATGAGCAAGAAACAAGCTATTCTGTAGCTACAAGGCATCAGGATGAGGCACCAATGTTAGGAAACAAAAGCCAACCTTTTAAGCAGCCTTTGCTCCAGATTTCTATAAAAATGACCAGTTTCAATGGTGGGTCAGCAAAGGAAAAACATATACATTTCAGAACACAGGCAACAACTTAAAACTGTTTCCTTGTGAAGGAGCGTATGCATCTTAATAACCTCATATGTCCCCATGAAAACCTCTAGAAGCATAAAACCAATTATTTCGGGTACAGTTTCACATTACACTTAAGCCAGTACAAGTGTGAAGCTGCTGCCAAAAAAGGAGGTACCCCCCTCCACTATGGTTACATCAGATCAAGCATAGCAGCCCGTTGGACTTACTCATGCACCACTTCTGAGCAAGGCAGAATAGGTAAGGAAGTGATAAAAGTGCTTAGAAAGACATTTTGTGTGTGACAAACACGGAACACCACCAGTGTGGCTTTGCTCTTTGCTTGTTAATGCAACAATTTCTGCTGGATTGACCTATTTAGCGTGCTTTTGGCAACAGGAGGCAGATTGGCACGAGTGGCAAAAAGAACAGCAAAAATCCTGCTTGCGTCCTCAAAATAAATTGCTCGCTCTGTCCTCATTGAAAGGGTATATGCTACGTAAGACTTGCAAATACACAAACAGAAAAAACTTTGCAAGAAGGAAAAGGACAAGGGAAGAACTCAAAATACCACCACACCTAAACATCATACAAACACCCAACATGCAGCCAGAAATATCTGGACTATTTAAAAATAAATAGTAATTCCCCTTCTCTCAACAGAATGTTATTTTCATTCTACTGCTTTCGAGAGACTTTACCACTTACCTGTGACACGAAGTTCAAAAAAGCCTCAGCCTAGGGAAGCCTCACCTCCTTTTGGTACACTTCTCTTCTACTGAACTGACTTGTTTAGGTCTGAGACAGAAAATTACAGCCAGAGACTAAAACTCCACAACAAAATTATCTTGAGTGTACAAACTCAGACTAGGCTGGAAAACATTTCTCTCCAAAGCAAAATACACTTTCTGAAGCTTTTCTAGATTGGAATTTATTTTTAGTTGAATATTTTAAGCAAATTGCATTCTTTAGAATAAAAAATTGTTAGCTAAAAACACTTCAGAAATGTCTTTTAAAATAGAATATCCTAGCACCATTCCTTCAGCTTGTAGAAAAGGACATGTTTAGGAAGAAAACACCTACTACACAAAGGCAGTCTTTGCAAAGCAAAGCTCAGGCTAGTAACACCAGTCTGTGTTAAATTTAGTAAATATTAATACTCTAGATAACAGTGCATGCTGTGTTAGCTACAAACCAAGTATTAAATTATCAGTATGCAAGATTTAGTTGTACATCGGTACAAAAATCTGACTATTTTCTCTTTATCACTCCATAACTCCTAAGTGAAAGCTAAGTGTAAGTACTATAAAACATACACAAAGAAAAACATTCACAATTGAATTGATAATATGTATGTATTCATACTATTTACAATAAGTTCCGGGGGGTTGAGAGGCTGTCCTCATACCTAAACATCTCAACTGGGAAGAGATTTGCAAAACAAACTATCTTTTTCAAACGTTCTCTAATCTCCAGCAATCTGCAGGTTTTCACAAAACTTCCTGCTTGTTATATACTACAATACCGCTTGCTGTTTGGTCTCACAACCCTTCACTTACTCCTTGAACTTTGCTTTTGCCTTTGTTGTTTCCTGCTTTTCTGTTGCCTGATGTTTGTCCTTCCTTATAACGGCACCACTAGAGTTAGATTTCCAAATCCTATAGGAACCATAGCTTAGGTAGCTGATTGAGTGTCACCATTTCTTTATTAATTCCCATTTCCCTTTTCAATGCAGTGTATTTTTCACTTTCTGAACTGCTAGCAAGCAGCCTGGCAAGGTGAAGTGAAGCCATCTACACCTCTGTCTTTCTAAAAGCAGCGTTGGTATTTGGTTACTTTGTCACTTCTCCTGAGAAACAGCAAAGTAAGTATTTGTAGATATTTATCACATTAAAATCACTACTACTAAGTAGGGGCAATGAGCTGGTATTAGTTTTCACCAAACACTGAGAAGATGGTTAGGATTACAGATTCACTTACTGCCTGATCTAAGGCCAGCTGTTGAGGAACCATCCTCTGTCAAAACACATCTTTAAATGGGGAGAGTTTGGGTTTGTTGTTAGCCTTTGCAGTTCCTGGATCTCTTTCAGTATTATACCTCTCAATCTGGGCAGCAGAAATTCAGTGCACCGTGCATTTACTTTTTTCCATTCAGGAGTTTGCCCTCGCACGGCTACAGCTGAGCTAAGTTCTGTGGGACCTTTCCCATATTGCTGTCTCAACCTGACTGTCCCATACAGCTACATACAGTCAAGCATTACGGCTGTCCTTCCATCAGCCACTAGCACCCATTACAGGGAGGGCTCTGGCAGAGACAGGCACTCTACCTCACCAATTTTTGCTTTTGCGCTGACCACTCTGTGCTAATATCATTATAGTTTCCCCTCTGCTGTGTACCTGGGTTATTTATTTCCTTACTATGACACTTTGCTGGCTTGGCGAAATAGTTACCTCTGAGTTTTACTTGTCCCTACCCCAATCTAGATCAGGTTTGAAGAGCACCGTCTTTTGTTCTCATCAGAGCCGATACACAACTTAGACGTTTTGTTTAATTGCACTGTACAACATGACACTTGGTCTAGCACACGACATGCCTGTTTGCAAAGATTCATTTGTGTGTGCAGTTTCATTTATTAAGGTAAACGTAACTGTAAGTGATAGGCTGTAGATATGTTCTGCCCTCATTTTTAAAAAAAAGTTAATTTAGGCTTTAATAACCAGGTGTCTGCTGCAGATCAGATGATTATCAAGCGTGTAATTTCCAGCTCAAAGAAAATCAACCATGTGACAGGCACTTCTAGGCAAGCCCAAGGTTAGCATGCAAAACTTTGTGCTGGAGGTATCATTCTTCACAGGACAAACAGGAAATCCTTATCACCATCGCATGCGCCAGAGGGAAGCATGGCTAAGCTGTATTTCACCCTTTCACTCCTGAGAACAAGCCCAAGACATTCACTCCAAACAGTAACCTTCCAGAGGACCACCAGTTCATGAGAACAGGGCTCCAGAATTCAAACCAACAAGTTCTCTACATCAACACTACCAAAACTTAAAGGAAACCATTTCCCTCCCCTCCCCAACTGTGAGGGTAAACATTACTTGGATAAGTAAAACAAAAAGGGGGAGGGAGGGGGGAATTGTACTCAGAATACAGGGAGATCTTGTTGGCTCTTCCTGAAGCATACTTGAGTTCAAGCTCTGGTAGTACTAGGCAGCGTTTCTATCTGTACGTATTCACATACCACTGCAACCGCTGTGTCCCAAGTTACAATGTCAGGTGAACAAACGGCATCACACCAAGAGCAGAAAGCAGGTGTACGAAGGAGTCCTTTGAACCGCATTTCCTCTCCTGCATCCCCCTAAGCTTCTGGGATAGTATTTTCTGCCTGTATCAGTGATATCTGTTGCCCATTTCAACAACATGCCAGCTCGGTCCCTGCTGCCAGAAAGTTTGCAGTAGTGGAAATTGAGATTCAGTCATCATCTGTGTCTCTGCACCTGTTTGTACCAGGAAGGAACTAGAGGGTAAGAGACCTGGTTGCTCCAATCCATGCAGACACCAAGTGCAGGTAACCAGTACAAAGCACGTGAGATGCGACTCCTTCAAAATGATTTGTAAGATCATGTAATCCAAGACACAACCCAGATCTGCATTGCTAAGTAAGAGTATAATTCTTAACCCTGTCATGTGATTACAAGAATCTGGGTTAATCTTCAGTAAATAAAGCATTCCAGTATGGTTGAATGCCGCAATTTTCAGAAGTTATTTTTACTGAGCCCTTCATTCACTCAATCTTTTTTAACTTCTGTGGTCCAAAAATTTAAAATTGGGCCTAAATTAATAACACAATTTTAAACCAGCCTTAAATTCTCAAGTGAACAAATCAAGGTAAAATACTAAGCCCATCTCCATTCTGGCCTTGATTGTTGAGCCTAACCAGGGCACATTTCCATAAATAACACTTCTTGCTCTAAAACTTAAGCCACAATGAATGGATGCACATTTTCCTTCGGGGTTTTTTGTTCGTGTTTGTTTTAAATGGGAAACAGTTGGTTTCTGAGAACCTCCTCTCCTCCAAACAATGGAAAGGTGATTGGGAATGACATTTAATGAATGATAACTGAGCTAACCCATACGCTTAATGACTAGTTCAAAGTGCAGCTGGCAGCTTAAACTTGTTTGCTAAAAACTGCTCAAATTATCATTAATTCTGGAATCACCTATTTTTCCTGACCGTGCTCACTCATCACAAGAAGGTATTTGTAGTCTCCAAAACCGCCTTACTTCATGCAGTTTAGCAGAGATAGTTATACCCACTAAGTGAAATAGCTGGCTATTAAAACAATCTACAAGACAGCCTGGGGCAAAGCGGGAATTCTTAAAAGCCGCTGGACACTGCTTACCACCCCACCACACCTCCTGCCGCCACATTAACTGTGGAGGAAGTGGACAACTCCAGCCACCATATACAAGCCTTGCATACACTCCACCTCACATACACAAGCGGCCACAATGACATAGGGACACAGACCTTGCCTGCTAGACTGAGGCCCATACTAGGTGGTATAGAAGAAGTTGTAGAAAACTAACACTGCATTCAGATTCCAGCTGTGGAACACAACAGGATGCATTAAGCCACCCAGGCTAAGCAAGCCTTTAAATTCATCAGTCCACATGGGAATCTAACAGCAACGCTGCAAGCACTTCACTGGGGGTCCTACAAACATTCCTCCCAACATCCCAATTACTGCCGACAGCCTCCCCACCACAGGAAACAGCATTCAACTGGACCAGCTCAGATATGCTCACACAAGCTACAAATGTGCATAGTAATGCAAAAGCATCCCCACTGAGAAGGGACAAGAAACAGGAATGTATTGCAGCAGTCCATTTTGGAGGGGGCTGTGTCATGGATCCATCTCCCTTCTTGCTGTTCTTTGGGCTATGCATGCTGCACCTTACGATACTAGAAAAGACTTGTTGACACTATGGGACTAAGCTATAGTGGGAGTCACTGCATCAGTGCGGATCAGTACTGAGCGCTATTTGATGAGCACTTTTTTCAGCAGTACTGTCAGCTTCAACAGTTTCCGACTCCTCCCCACACTTCCTCCTGTTCACAGCCTGCTTGTGCTCCTGCGCCATGCTCTGGAGCCATTTTTCTTCTGCGGTGTTTCTCATCTTCGTCTGCTGCTTGGTTTTCTTCACCAGAGCACACTGCAAGCTGCTTACCAAGCACAGATACCTACAGAAGCACTCAGCAAATGGAGACTTGAGTAACCGGTTCCTGCATCCAGAAATGGGGGCTGCCCCTCTTTTCTGGTAGCATGGCACATGACTCCCCAGCTTAAGCCAAAACCACCACCCCATACCAGCAAGTTTTACAGGAAGCACATCACCAAGGAGTTACTTTAGGCTAGGCCATTTTATGTTACGCTGTCGCACAGAGAAGCACATCACCACATACCAGAAAATTAAAATGCAAAACCATGGCAGCAGAAAACAAAATTAAGGAACTCATTCACATTTGTTTGCTTCTTCAATAATCACTAGCAGATGTCTGAGCAAGTATTATACCCTGACAAGCTTTTCTTCAAGGAGGAAACCACAAAAATAAAATTATTTTTTGACATTAAACCCTGTCCCATGTACTGGAAGTAAACAAGGCGAACTCCACCCTAACAAACACCTTCCACACTGGAAGGAGGATGTAATTTCCAGTTCACTTGCACGGTCTCCACCTACTGGCAAAGAACCGGCAACGTCCTGCTGCCTGGACTTGCTGCAGGTGGAAGAGCGAAGCAATCCTTGTGGTTTTCTGATATTCAGTAAATGCAGCATGGGGAAGCCTAGGGGTGCAAAATGGTCTCCCCTCCCCTCTCACTTCACCCACTCTGCAACACCATCCTTCTGTCTGCTTTGGATTACATGTAACAAGG